>NW_019091361.1:547255-557820 GCF_001949145.1 Acanthaster planci
TGTGACTGATCATGAACAGGAAATGCTTATCATGTTACCTTCATTCCATGACGTGTTTCCAGTGCATTTAGAACTTGATGTTTTCCAAAGCCGATCTTGTAACAGCAAGTTTGAAATGTTTTGATTTGGAAATTGTCATTCAGTCTTCTCCATTCATCTGACCATTTACACATAACCTGTTTGACAAAACTGTATTTTGTGAAAGAATCCCCTAAGAAAAATTGAAATAGTAGAGGAAATTTGAAATTTGAGATATTATAGAATTCTGTTGGTATATCTGCGAAGAACAATCCAAAATTGGGAAAAAGGGTTGCAGGTTTGGCTGGACTCTGTTTCACTGAATCCAAACATCCGTCTGTAGAATTTGGTTGTTGAAGTCAAAGGGAAAGTAGATGGGTTATTGCTTCAGCTAGGGGGATATCCAGCTGTGTGTGGATAGCTCATAGATTATTAGAATGTTAACTTCTCATTCTCTGTCAAACGTTGACACTGTCCTGGGCACAGACATTTTTAATCCACTTGCTTGTAGAACATTTGAAATCAGATAGAATGAATATCAGATTATGTAATCTCAATGCAACGCTCATCGGGTACTGATAAAATCCTTTTCAAAAAAGTCACGGTAAAATTTATCTGCTGTGCATACCAGCACGCATTTGGGTTATTTGCGCAGAGCAAAGTGAAATGCTTATTGACTGATTGTGTGTTTAGGTTTTTGGAGCATTGGCTTTGTTGATGCAACGTTTTAGAATACAGATGCAGATATGCAAATAGCCGTACAACAGATGTACAACATTTCAAGTTTTCCCTAGATTTGTGCACAAACATAGATACGTGTGCCCTGCAGGCATCGCTTTGTACACGAGTCAGCGCTCTGATTTTTATGTATAACTCTAGGGTGTAACTCCAAGTAGTCTGATTGTCAAGATTTGCCCAAAGTTGTCATTCATTTCTTGCTTTTTAGCAGTGTTATTTCAAGCTTATCAAATGAACTGTGACAAAAGTGCTCTATATTAATCACTCATTCTGTTATGGGTTTGTGACTGGACTCGTGAAGGGATTTGTGAAAGGCCTTGTGACAGGCTTGACTACCACACTGCTTTGGGGGAATTGAATGTAAGTAATAGTGATTCCTCATTTTAAGCACACTCTTTAAGGAGTGGCATTATAAATGAATTGTTGCTGTTGTTATGTTTGTAGGAATTACTGTGCTACAAATTCTTTTCAAGAGATGACCGAAAACCAACAACACAGGAATCAATGAAATCAGAAGGAGATGTTGAGAGCCATGATGGCAAGACAGAAGGGGATGAGCTTGGCTCGGGGACCAGACTAGAGATGGGAGACCAAGAAGGAGCAGAGGAAAACATGACAGGAACTAATGGAAGAGAAGACAGGGAGCAAGACTTGGAGGAGTGCCAGGATGATATTGATGATGAGGGTAGGGATGATTGTCCTGGGGAGTATCACCTTGTCTGGCAGCGGAGCTTTGCTCATCCTTTACTTGCCTTGAAGTACGTAGACTTGATGTCAGATGGACTGTATGAGCTGATTCTGCTCTCACTCAAAGGAGTTCACATTCTGCAGGTAGGTGGAACTGTCAAACGTTAAGATGTGGTTCATATCCTGTTGAATAGTTGGGCTCTTAGTAGTCCTACTGAAAGGTGCGTCATACAGGCAAAATCATAAACCTAGTGTGATTTGTGTGAAACTTGTTCATTCTGATGTGCAAAGATTTGTTTAGGATTGGAGATTTTTTTCAGAAGACCAAGTTGGAATGTTCTTTTGGATTATTCCAAGAGATTATGTTGGCATTTTGTTGGAATGAAATGTTTCTGTTGGATTGCTGGTCAGTTTTAAATCCACAAAAAGTAACTAAATTATGTTTTGTCAAACACATCAGCGTCATTGTGTGGATTAAGTTCACGTGATCACGAATTATACTAAAACAATCAAAACTTACTTGGTTTCATGATGCTTCTAGCAACATTGTTGCCCTTAAGTGGGTAAAAGGTTTTTGGTAGGTTACAACCTCCCCCCCCAAGTTTCAATGGCAGACTCCAACACATTGGCAGCAAAAGGTCATATATGCATGGCTCCAGAACATTACACAAGCAATTGCAACAACAGCACACATGCTGACACAGAAGTTGTGAGAACAACACATGTTGAATGATATTTCAGAAATTGTCCCTTATTATAGGGCATACCAGGACATAGTTGTAGACAGAGAAACATTTTGATTTGCTAGGTCAAAGAAGCAATGTACATGTAGCAGGAAAACAGAACATGAACTGGGATGATTGGGATTCCATGCCCATGTACATGTACAGTACATGTACCAAACAGGTACATGTACATGTATATGCTGAACCATGTATAGAACCAGTGTCTGGCTAGTGCCACCGAATGGCCTTGCACTAACTTTTGATGAAAAACAATAATATTGCTCAAAAATCAAGAAAACAAGGAAGTGTTATTTTAAGATATATTTGGCGTGGGGGAGATGTTAGTTTTTAATACTGATTTTTGCCCTTACACCAACGAATATTCATAACATTGTACATTCAGTGTTTGGCTGAGAGCTTGGGAATAAAATTCACAAGCTTATTTGGGTGGGACTCGAACCCATGACCTCCTGCGTATTAGTGTAGACATCTTAACTGTTGAGTGCAGAATATACATAGATGTGAGAAAAAAAACGGTTAAAAAAGGAAGTGTTAATAGTGAAGTAAAAAAAACATGTTTCCTTACAATTTTAATTTAAAAATTCAAGTTATAGTACAGTAACCTATCAGTTGATATGATTATTTCATTCCCTGCTTGTTCTCTGTGCATAGAGTTCCGACTTTCTTCTTAGTCCTTGATTATTCGGTAACAGCCATGACCCCAAAGATATGTGACCAGATCCCACAACTTAAATCTTGAGGCCATGTTGTCAGTAATTTTGTTGTAGTTTGGATAAGAAAGAGCAAACCAATATACCACTCTGTTTGGTGAGCTGTTACAAATGAATGTTACATGAGTGAAACTTGATTTACATTGTGCAGGATTCTTTTAAACCCTTTAACTCCAAAGTTGCTGTGGAGAATGGTAACTCATTTCAAGTTGGGTCACGTATGCATCATTTCCAGTTTCACATATGTTGTCAGGATAATCTCTAAGTGCCAAATGGTCCAATGGGAATACAGTCACACTGAAGCAAATGGCAGGTTTTCTCACTGGAATGCTCCAAACCTTTTCATTTGTCCTTGATTTAATTAGCTCAGTTTGTCCCATTAGACAGCTTTACCTGGGAGAAATAGAGAAAAAAATCTAACCAGAATTTATTCATCTCTAATGACTCAGCTTTGATAGAATTCTCTGACTGTTGAGACAAACATACAGTTTTTCACATTGAAACGATAGATGTTGTTGTTCATTTTCCAGCATGATTTAGAAGAAGCAACGCTCATCTGCC
Organism: Acanthaster planci; assembly: GCF_001949145.1. The sequence goes on from NW_019091361.1 coordinate 550,716, forward strand.
AGGAGAGACTAGCTACTGTGCCATCACCACCATCCTCAGCAACAAGGTGACAAATAAATGCCAAAGATGCAAGGGACGTCAAGGATCCTACTCTATAACCAGATAGAATTAGTGATGAACTTCCTGCTTTTGCCACCGTTTCATGTAGAACACTGAATAAAATACATTGAATATCAAAATAAGAATGTGGGGTTCACATGGTGCTGTGCACCAATGTCAAAATACTTGACAGTTATTATTCATCAAGCTGTACATGTATGTTCAATTCATTAGGGGGTTTAGTCACTTCCATCATAAGTCTTACAGACTAAGGTCAAGTCACAAGCTACAGTCTAAGGTCAAGTCACAAGCTACAGTGTAAGGTCAAGTCACAAGCTACAGTCTAAGGTCAAGTCACAAGCTACAGTCTAAGGTCAAGTCACAAGCTGTTTCATGAACTGTGACAAATTCATTCATTTGTCACTTTTCATCCTGCTTCTTGTGGTAGCGCTTGTGGCTAGGTTTGTGGCTTGGCTTGCTGCTGGGCTTGCAGCTGGACTTGTGACTAGGCTGTGGCTAGGCTTGTGAAAGAATTAGAGATGAACTTAAGCAGAGCATGGGAGTTTATTCAGTGGCTTCAGAATCTACTCAATCTCTGGACTAGAGAGAGGCAGTTGTACCTTACCTTAGAAGCACAAAACACTGCAAATCCTGTTGAGGTTTGAACTCAAATATCACACGAGTCAAACACCATGATCACTGACGCACAGTGTGATATTGTGTCTGAAAGCAGAAAGAGCTTGATCTCCCTCATGACAGCATTTGCATTTATCAGGAATCCTAACAATGCAATGTGGTCCAGGAAATTGTAGTACCTGTGGCACAACATGCCTGCTTGATTCTAATTTCGCCTACAGTAATTATATTAAATGAGTCTACTTGACTAGTTGTGCAATTAATTATTATTATTATTGCCACAAATAGGTCATTTGGGAGACACTTTGTTGTAAATTTTTCAACCTTAGGGAGACATTGGTCATTAGGGAGACATTTCAGTGTCTCCCTAATTTTACCGTCTAAATTTTGAGAGGTGATAGATTAGGGTCTAAAATGAAAACATGCAAAGTTTGGTTAAGATTGGATAAGGGAATATTGAATTATGGGACAGTAAAGTTGGAAAAAATTTGTGCACGTTCTTATGGGAATGTCTCCCTAATGACCCAATTTCGGTAATCATTATTATTATTGGTTTATTTAATTAAAGATAGAACCGTCCCAGCCAGAGGCTGAATTGCATTTATATATACATTATAACGAATCAGTAAAAACAGGACAATTAATACATAATAAGGTTGATCTACATAAAAAATATACAAATATTTCATGACAAGCAATACACAGAAATACAAGGCTAAGATGACAATATAAAGGACACGTGGACGTGTGATATTAATTATTACAATAATTAAAAAATACTTTCACAATTATCGTTAACAGGCCTAAGACTAGAAAGATTCAAACATTCAAGGGACATACAAATACAAATCACAACAAAATATGGCATGGAATGAGTATCAAAAGTAACAGAAGCAACAAGGGCATAGGATACAAATAAAGAAAGACACAAGTCAAAAACAAAACAATTATGACAGAAAGAACAGACATGAGGTTATCACAGAACAACCATCATTCATCCCAGTACCAACCGGGTATACACCTAAGCATAAGCCAGATTTTAAGCAGAGTTGACTATCACCACACAACCAGACCCAACAATAAACCTAAAGTTGAAGCAAAACCAATTAATTACTTTTATTAAGTGCATCTACAAAAGATGGGATACAGCTCCTTTTATATCGGTTAGTTTGGTATTTCAGGGTCTGCATCTGATAAGAATTTCACAGGTTGTTATTTCAGTTTTAGGAAGCCAATGCCTATAGGTTTTGGAATCCAAGAGGGTTTTGCCAAAATTTAAGGAGAGTTGTTCCAATCTGTCAGCTATAGTTGAAAGCCAATACTCTTGACAAATTTATTTATAGGATTTTGCAGAACTGAGATCACTAAGGGTTTTCTTTTGCAGCCTTTCTAGAGTGACAATGTGTGCCTTAGTCCAGAATACCAAACAGGACAAGCGTATGCGATCATGGGCCTGACACACATAACATACACTGTCAGAAGGACATTAATAGAAACTAGGCTTCGTTTGAGTTTTCACAAGGAAAAAAGCCTTCGGTTAAAATTTCTACTCATATTATTTATATGGGAGTCCCACTTCAAATTACTCTGTATATATATACCCAACAACTTCATACATTCTGTTTGGCAAATCAGAAAATCAGATATAACAAAAGGGGGTATGTGCCGGATTGCATTGCAAGCAAATGCTCATATACTGGTATTTTGGGTTCAGTTTCATTTTGTTCGAGTCAGACCAGTGTTTTAGGTGATTGAGCTCACCTTGCATGCTTGAGCTTTTATTAGGATTGGCAAAAGTCTGACAAAGTGTCAAATCGTCAACATATTCGTAATGTTTTATGTCCAGTTGGTTAGGAGCAAAATCATTGATCATGACTAGGAATGCAATAGGTCCAATTTTTGTTCCTGGGGAACTCCAGCATGTAAAGTCTCCCAAGTTGACAGAACATCATTGTACATGTTGAATCAAACAGCCTGTAACTGGTTTGACAAGAAACTTCCTATCCAAAGAAATAAAGAAGTAGTAATCCCTAATTTGATAATTTTATTAATGACAATATTTTGATCAACCCTGTCGAAATCTTTACTGAAATCAGCGGCAATTACCGAGGCATAATTTTGTGATTTATTGAGAATGGTGTGAATGTCATCTAGACGTCTGACTAAACAGTGGGTCGTAGATAAACCCTTCAATGAACCAAATTGACAATTATCAATAGCAAGTCTGATATCACTAGAATCCATTCAACGACAAAGTCTTCAAAAATCTTGCAAATATGTGAGCGAGATGGGTCGAAGACACTCCAAGCTTTGAGGATGGTTTTTGTAGGTACAGTGTACTACAAATGCTTTTTTCCAGATTTCAGGTATAATACCTTCACCAAAAGAGCAGTTAAAGATATTGGCCAACAGGAAGCACAACTCAAAGACAAATTCCTAATCAAACGGGGTGGGAAGCAATCAGGCCCCCCAGGTTTGCCCAATTAACATTTTTGAACGTAGGGAAAACCTGTTGCGCCTTTACAACTGGAACTGGCCATTCAGAGGATAAATAAGCAGGTAAGGTCGGTTACCCAGATCTAAACAGGGAATATCATCTGCTTAATACCGAGGTGAACTTAATTGTTAATCATGTTGGCAATCTCCAGGGATGAATACCAGGTAAGTTGAAACTTTGTTACACTTAAAACCAGCAATTTTCTTTACTTGTTGACACCACTGCCTAGGATTGCCAATGTTGAGCTTATTTATACTTGCACTATAAAACGCAGACCTGGCTAATTTTATAAGCCTAGTAATCTTATTACGGAGGAATTTCCAGAGACTACTTTTCCCTTGATTGAAATCCCTCCGTCATTTAACGAGGGATTTTATCTCAGGAGTCATCCAAGGCTTGTTATTGTTGTGAACGTAAACAATCTTGGTGGGAAGGTATTTAATACAGGGCATTCTGCAGAGATTGGTAGGAGACTTCCACCTTGGCACTGGATGTTGGTGCAAACGTGATGGCATTCCAAGCATGATTTGTAGTCCACTGGTCAAACTCGTGTTTCTCAGAGTCTGTAATTGGTCGTACGATCTGGNCGTTGAATGGAATTTGGTCCATGAAATTGGCTTCAGTGGTGACCACAAGACTGTGTTATGGTCACTTAATCCAATGGGTGACATGTCACCAGTGACTTGAGCATGGTAGTGACTCTTCAGGTTTGTTAAGATTTTGTCCAGGCCATGGCAAGTCCCCTTGTAGGGGTGTTGACAATCTGGTCAAGTCCTGTCAAACAACCAATGAAGTCAGTATCCAATTTGTTGAAATTACCTAGAATACTGATCCCAGATGATGGCTATTTTGTCTGAAGTATGTCTAGAGTTGATACAAGGTAGGCCTACTCAATAAGCAGGTCTTCAATGGTGATGGTGGATGATAGAGCCTACAGCCAAAATAAGGCCAGAAACTGACGTGATGGTCTAGCCCATATCCATAATACTTCCAGTTGATCAGGGACTTTGACATGTTACAGATTTTTGGGCTTGAATACTATCTCCTATGTAAAAGGAGACACCCCATCACCGCTTTTGTGGCTCCTTGCTCTGCTAAACAGGCTATACTGAAGTGATTAGTGTAATAGTTGTGGGTCTTGGACTGACTCAAACAGAGACAATGGAGACAGATTTCAACTCAGTCTACGTCGTGTTCTAGGTCTACATGTACGTGCTCTACACCATGCTGTAAACTCCCTCTAAAAGACATGAATGCAATGTCACTATATTGCATGTACTGTAATGAGATGTGATGAGGTCAACAGAGGGTAGCATTCTGCTCTTGTTACAATTAGAGTCAATGTTTGATGAGAACCACATTTCAGAGATAGTGGCAATACCTTTTTGTTGGTATTTTCAATTCATCGATCCTCTGAACCAGTGATCTAGCATTCAAGAGGGCAAATGACACAAGTCCTAAGTCCTGCAAAGCACTGTTTTTTGTACTAGTAGTTTTGATTGTGACGAGATAATCCAAGTTTGTGACTAGACAACTGTGTTAATTCCATATATCATGAGGGGACTTTGCCTACGGTTTAATTTAAGCCAGGAAATCAGGTTGGCTTGGTGGTTATTTCCTTGACTTTCACTTCACATATAAACCGAGTGTCGTGCAGATTACAAAATGCTGATGTAATTTTGAATAAGATCCTATACTATATTTGGCAGTGCCAGTAAGACACCAGAGAATTGTTGCCCGTAATCATCGATAGATTGTAAGCAAATCTAGGTGACATCATGATGTTGTCTACAAATGCATTCTAAATTTGCTACCGGAAATTGCCCTAATTCAGTGTTGATCTTGTGCCATCACCTGAAGCAAATTCTGTCTCGACTGACAAAATTTCCAACGTTATTACATCTAAACTCACCTTGTGATATGCACCTGGTCATTTACCTCACAAATTCAATTGTCAGTTCTCTTTGGGGGGAAAAAAAGAACAGCACTAATGGAAAAGTTCTTCCGGATATTTCAAACTTGCATTAATGTTCAAAAGTGATGATTTGGGGTCACATGTTCAAAGACTAGTTAGTTATAAACCTATTTAATGCACCACAAATTAGGTTTGAAGCTTCATTGCTTATTATTTAGTAAAGTATATGGAGCATGTGCTTGTATCTCTACAATATAATGTCATGGTTTATGCATCTGTAACCTGGAAAAAAGACNTGTTGAATGGAATTTGGTCCATGAAATTGGCTTCAGTGGTGACCACAAAACTGTATTATGGTCACCTAATCCAATGGGTGACATGTCACCAGTGACTTGAGCATGGTAGTGACTCTTCAGGTTTGTTAAGATTTTGTCCAGGCCATGGCAAGTCCCCTTGTAGGGGTGTTGACAATCTGGTCAAGTCCTGTCAAACAACCAATGAAGTCAGTATCCAGTTTGTTGAAATTACCTAGAATACTGATCCCAGATGATGGCCATTTTGTCTGAAGTATGTCTAGAGTTGATACAAGGTGGGCCTACTCAATAAGCAGGTCTTCAATGGTGATGGTGGATGATTGAGAACAGCCAAAATTAGGCCAGAAACTGACCTAGGTAGACGTGATGGTCTAGCCCATATCCATAATACTTCCAGTTGATCAGGGACTTTGACATGTTACAGATTTTTGGGCTTGAATATTATCTCCTATGTGAAAGGAGACACCCCCATCACCGCTTTTGTGGCTCCTTGCTCTGCTAAACAAGCTATACTGAAGTGATTATAGTTGTGGGTCTTAGACTGACTCAAACAGAGACAATGGAGACAGATTTCAACTCAATCTACATCGTGTTCTAGGTCTACATGTACGTGCTCTACACCATGCTGTAAACTCCCTCTAAAAGACATGAATGCAATGTCACTATAATGCATGTACTGTAATGAGATGTGATGAGGTCAACAGAGGGTAGCATTCCGGTTGACCACTTATTAAACTCTTGTTACAATTAGAGTCAATGTTTGATGAGAACCACATTTCAGAGATAGCAGTAATACCTTTTTTTGTTGGTATTTTCAATTCATCTATCCTCTGAACCAGTGATCTAGCATTCAAGAGGGAGAATGACACAAGTCTTAAGTCCTGTAAAGCACTGTTTTTTGTACTAGTAGTTTTGATTGTGACGAAATAATCCAAATTTGTGACTAGACAACTGTGTTAATTCCATATATCATGCGGGGACGTTGCCTATGGTTGAATTTAAGCCAGGATATCTTGACTCTCATTTCACATATAAACCGAGTGTCGTGCAGATTACAAAATGCTGATGTAATTTTGAATAAGATCCTATATTGTAGTTGGCAGTGCCAGTGAGACACCAGAGAATTGTTGCCCGTAATCATCGATAGATTGTAAGCAAATCTAGGTGACATCATGTTGTCTACAAATGCATTCTAAATTTGCTACCGGAAAGTGCCCTAATTCAGTGTTGATCTTGTGCCACCACCTGAAGCAAATTCTGTCTTGACTGACAAAATTTCCAACGTTATTACATTTAAACTCACCTTGTGATATGCCCCTGGTCATTTACCTCACAAATTCAATTGTCAGTTCTCTTTGGGGGGAAAAAAGAACAGCACTAATGGAAAAGTTCTTCTGGATATTTCAAACTTGCATTAATGTTCAAAAGTGATGATTTGGGGTTACATGTTCAAAGACTAGTTATAGTTATAAACCTATTTAATGCACTACAAAGTAGGTTTGAAGCTTCATTGCTTATTATTTAGTAAAGTATACGGAGCATGTGCTTGTTTCTCTACAATATAATGTCATGGTTTATGCATCAATGACAGCGTACCATTTCTTTCTTGACTTGTAATAGGTATATAGCTTCCTTGTGCCTCCAAAGGGTGATGGTCACTGAAGGTCAAATGATAAATGTTAGCACAAGATCATATCCGAGTTA
>NW_019091361.1:558143-569019 GCF_001949145.1 Acanthaster planci
TAATAAAGCCACAACATGAGTTCTGGTTTGTTTATTTTTAAATAAAAGAAGGGCACTCACAAGCAATAACGTTTCCCCATACCCTGGCAGAGGGTGAATCCAGAACCAATTTTTGTGTAGGGTGGGGGGGGGCCAAGTAATTTGGGAATTTCTTTATGTAACCTTTCATGACCTTACCGAGAGGTGATGCTAAATTGTGGGCTTTGTCTGTATTTGGGAAGGAAGGGAAATGATCCCCCCATCTGTCAATGTATACCTTTAATACATGTATAGGAACGTATGGGATCTTGAAACTTGGAACCTTAACTACTTCCAGTAAACCAGGCATTATTTAGTTTGTTTTCCTGGCCAATCTAAGCAAAAACATGATTTTCATCAACATGCTCAAATTTGTGCATGATTGTCAATATTGTTCACACTGTTTTTTTTCACAAGTATCACATTCATTCTATCGCATTGCTTTTGTGCAAACAAGTGGGTATTTTAGTCATTCTTTTCATTTTATTGTATTCAAGTCTCAGTTTCACCAGTTATCAATTAAATTTTTTCTGACTTCAATGAATTGGTGCGATGATTTTTTACTCATTGTATTGTTTTCATTTACAGTCATTTCAAACTTCAAGTGTTCAATTAGATGCGATATATGGCTTGTTTGAGTCATTGTTGAGAATCTTTCAAGTACCATAAATGCTCTTTAACCATGGAGGGTTTGGGTTAATGGTATACATGTACATATTCCACAAACTCTTGTGTTGCTTACATAATTCCTTTTTCTTAGGACACCGTTCTGTGCAAAGCTGTCTCAAGTTGGATTATTCACTTGAAATCAGTGTAGGATGTTTTTCTTGTGATTGTGTAGGTACATTTAATGCACCAGGTTGGACAATTTGATGTCCTGGGGATCCTCTATACCATTGATGATGGTTTCATTGCTGATAATTCTGGCCATCCCAAATGAAAAAAATTGCATAAGTACGTACAACTATCACAACCATCATTTTGTAATGAAAGAAAATTTGGTTTTATTCCCTTTGCATTATTTTATTCACATTTTGCCTGCTTTCCTTTCCATATGCAAATACAAATCAGGAAGCATTGTACCAAAACTAACCATGGCTTTGTGTTCACTTGAAAACGTTTGTTCTTGTTTCCTCGAATATTTACAAATATTTGATTTTTCTTCCTGGAAAATCCACTTTGATAATTGCGAATAAAAATCAAGTTGTGTGATATGCACGAGACAAATTTGAAAAGAGGCAAGTTGGAATTGCTGGTTGATTAAATTGAATTCTTGATCAATCTCTCCCCGAGGTGTCTGTCCAAATTGAATGAATGCAAGGGCTAAGTTGACTTTGAATCAAGAAATTTTGTAAATGACTGCTCGAAAATGAAATTGAATGACACACTTTGATGTTTGAATATGGATAAAAAAGGGAAGTTCAATATGAAATTAATTTAAATGAGCCTTGTATTGAACTGAATATTTTTTAAATGAAATTGGCCAGGAACCAACAAATAGAATTTAAAAATGACAAAGAAGCTGTAAATTAAAATTTTGTAGATAATTTTAATAATTGCTTCTGCTTTCTGTTTTCCTTAAGACACAGAGAAAAAATTTTCGGATTTAATTTCCATGCCGACTTATTCATGTATTTCTTGCTCATTATTTTTCAAATATAGTTTGTTTGCATACAAATGTACTACACTGTACATGTATATACATTTATGAGTAAATTGCGCACGAGTCCACCACCTTGACCAGAAAAAAAATCACTTTAGTGATTATGGAACAGCTGAAATGTTTATTGAATGTAGAAACAAGCGACTGACACAAAAGGAAATAAGACAAGGCAAAACTGATCTTCTTGAAGAAATATTGGACCATTCGGTGCTTATTTATTGATACTCTTAATAATGAAGTTGAAGAGATAATATACTCCAAGAGTGCAAGACACGTAGACAGGTGAAGACGAATAATAGAAGGCAACGATACGTGAGAGCCCACTCAAGGGAAGAAAAAACAGTGAATAACAACAATTGCCCCCCTTACAGGGGTATCAACTCAACACGGTCCACACAGTTACAGTATCATGTTAATCACTATGTACATAATGTACAAGAAGAAATGGGGGCGTCTAATACCTACAGGCAATTGGCTTACAAATGACAGGTACACAATGTGTCCATGTAACAGTATACAACTGAAAATGTCAACCTATAATTGAAAATTGTTGTGTTTGAATGGCTTTAGTTCTTCAAACAAGGGTTTGGCTTGGTTATCAGTGAACAAGGTTCTCCTTGTAAGCAGAAGACATGCTTGTAATTAAAACATATTTCTGCCAATTTTAAACACCAAACTATGCATGCATAACCACAACATTGCTACAGTATATTCCCTCATTTATGTACAAAAAAATGATCATGGCTGTTGTTGACGTCAAACGAAAAATCCCTGTAAACAGAAAATGGGAAAGAGATTTTGAAACCTCACCATGCTAATGTCTATTTTAAAATGTAATGCATGGCCTGTGCTTCCTAGCAGTGATCCTGAAAACACCGCCTTGGCTACCGAAAGATTGGCGACTGGCAACGATTGGGAGACATAGTATCTGAAAATCCAGTCCACTTCTTCATACTCTGATGCGATCGCTGAGGGAAACTGTGACAATATTCAGTTTGATTTGTGCCCTACATGGAGTCTAGAGAGCTATTGTATACTTCCCTGCTATCTATCATCAGATATCATAACTAATGTGAAAAGCCTTGGTAATCACGCAAACATAAAATTTTTAACGACAGTTGAAAAGAACAATTTGGTCATCTGGAATCCAGAGCCATCCCCCCTAACAGTCTGGAAGCCCACAGTAATACATCCCCCAAATTACAGATCGTGGAAATTGTCCATGTAACAAAACTTGACCAGAATAGTTTCTTTTTCCCCTTTTCATATTTTGTCCAACAACCGCCATGGAAAGAAATTCTACAACACAACTGTACTAATGCTTATCACTACCTCCAAATGGTCACATTCATTATATTTCAGTTTTTTTGGTCAGTGCAGCAGTTTTTTCAACTAGTGTGTATTCTTTTTAATAACATCAATCTCAACAATCTCTCAATAAAACAGGGCAGTGACTGGCCCAAAATTTGGCACAACGTCCATTCGGTACAATGTTTTAAAGTCAGAATAACCTACTCAGGGATGCAAAATAAGTGTAGTGTGCATGTACACTAACTTTCGTAAAGAAACGTTACAAGTGGATCTACCATTTGTTACTGCAAAAAACTGAACACCACATGAATATTTTACATTGTGAACTCTCACATTGCATTAGCCTGCATAATACTGCTGGAGTTGCCTACTGAGGTTCCTAAGCTTTTCAGAAAAAAAAAAAAAAAATATTCGGAACAATACATCTCTGCATGACATAATTCTTTGCAAGGAACAGTATCATTGTTATCTGTACCATTTACTCATTCAGGGTCCAAACGTGACAAATACTTGATGCACAGACAGTCATATACAATTTGGAACACAAATAAATAGCACAATATGAACAAATGGCACAAGGTGGCGGGGGATCAGCGAGCTCAGACAACATGAGGTTAATTGAGACGTCAAGTCTGATACAAACCATGCAAAGACAAAATTCGGATGGAATGCTGCACCTGACTGCTATGGTGCCTACCTGTTTCTCTCTTCTTTCACATCATCAATCTTGATGGTGATCAACCCATCCATTTATATCACCCCAGGCTTTTTGTTTGGTTTTGTTTATGGGCTGTACTTTCATACATGTTTGCACTTTCTTGTATTTCTGTGGCTAGCCTCTTCAAGACAGATGAATACCATTCTTAAGAAAAACACACATCTGGAATGGCACACAATGGTAGTCTCAACATTTTGCCGAAACCGAAGCGGCTCAACTCTAACCATCTTGTGATTTGCTACACCTCGGGCAGTTTATTGATCATAATTTAGAAAAACCCATATCTATTTGGACAGTGAATATTGTGTTGGAAGCTAAGAAACCTGCAGTACTAAATTACATCTCAGCCACCTATTGAAGAAAATAAAAGATATAAAGACACACAACTTTTGCACTCAAAGCAGGCTGTGATCCAAATCATACTGCATGAGAATTTTCAAACCACAGGTTCTGTAGTCTTAACAAATCAGACAGAATTTATCTCTAAAGAGATAAAAACTTTTTTTCTGTCAGCAAGCTGCACATACGACTTTCAGTTGTTGAAGCTGTAAATGTAGAAGAAATTGACACAAAGGTGAAAGACACTGTAATTTGGTAGAGCAATTGGGTCTCAAACGAAAGCACAATAACTCAACGTTCTCTGACTTTCAAGGCCAAGGATCGAGGTTACGAGAAGTAGGGCAGCGCAGGAAGAAGTGTCAGGGAAAACTGAGAAAGTGAAAGGAAAGGAAACAGGATAGAAACAGGAAAGAAAGACCAGAAAGTTATGACAGGTCAGAGGAAAACTACAGACCTCACTTGGGGAAAAAAAATCATGAATTGTATTATTATTGTTCATCATCTCCTTACTGTGATTATTTTGGGTTGAGAAAAATTGCCAAGTTTAAAAAGTAATCCATCAACAAAATATTTGATTTCAAATAATATTGGTGAACGCTTTTCGGAGTGCAAGATTCACATGGTGTAGAATGTCCACATGCATGGGATTGTTAATCATGTCCAATATGGAGGAAATTTTTTGTTGAGGAATAACAAAATAAGAATCGTCAAAATGAAACATAATATTGTCTGATGTGTAACTGTTACTTGATGCCCAAGAGTGATTCTTAATCATAGTTTATAGTTTTGGAACTTAATCTTCGAGTCTGTATACATGAGTGGTATATCTGGCAGGCTTACTTTACTGCTTAGCTAAACTGGAGCCAAGCAAATAAGTCTGATTGGCTGAACATTTGCTCAATCTGCTCCCAGGCAATTTACATCGCACGATTTTTGGCCTAGCAGCTTGATTTTTTGTGAAATAAAACTTTGGGCTAAGCAACGTTGTGTTCTGAGCTACAATACATCTCCACTACAAATAGTTATTCTCAGCATGGTATCAAGATTTTTTAAGTACCTGTTAACACTAAACCAGGAATGGCAACTTATCTAGGCTTGTTTCATTTGCTATCTCCGGTTGAACAAACATGTATCTCCTTTATCATGAGGTAGATAGTTGGGCTAGGACTGGAAAGTAAATTATGCAAAGCTGACAGCCTACTGACTACTGCATGTTCTATCCAATCCGATGTAATACAGCCCTTATTAAGTGAAAACTGCAGTTGTTTTGGAACCCACGAGAGAACAAGAAAATGTCCAGAGGGGAAAAATATACGAAATATCACAGGGACACAATTTTTTACCAAAAAGCCACAAATGAGACCAGATTAAAAACAAGGAAATTCAAGATTTACAACTTAGAAAATAAAGCCTGTCCACAATCTGTGATTGGGTATAATTCATTTCAAACATTGGTGAATTCAAATTCACATAATTAAGGCATTAATCATCATCAAAAACCTATTTTTTACATAAAAATCATATGTACATGTCCATAGCAACCAATCACGTTTACTGCTAGACTAGGCTGGCATTACCTCAACACACAGAATCTGTGCAGGATTGGTGAATGTTAAAAACCCAGGAGGAACATCAATTAACGACTTGTCAATGTTGCAAATACATATTCAATAGTTTGCACATCCAAAGATGTCTACATCTCATCTTTTCATCTGACATTGTTGGCAATTAACTTTTGGCACATCACTAATACATCTCTGGAAGCACAAACAATTTCAACCAAATCCATTCTCTTCCCCATCATTTTTTCCCCAAATATTAACTTCAGAGGCTTCTTCCCATGGTTTGTTTTCTCTTCAAAATACAGACGGTAACACCACCAACCCCTGTTAGGTCAGTGTGCGAACATTCTAGGCATATGTGACTTTAGGTGTTTCTTATTCAGCATGGTGTAGATTTTTGTGGTTGAAGATAATCATTCCATCAATCCCGAACCTTTAATTTGGTATTTTGAGGTTGCTAGTCTTTTTCTGCCCTTCAACAAGCTTAAAATACACTGACCAACAAATTAGAATGACTGAGAGGAAAATTAAAGTGTCTAAAATAGTTTTATTGTCCTTTTAGCCAAGAAGAAATTCATTTACCCCTCCTCCAACGGATAAAAGAAACTTCATTTGTATGGTTTACAATGGCAGGTCTACAGGTCTTTTGGGGAGCAAGCAACAAATTTCGATGGAGACCTGTCCTTGGTGATTTGATACGAGGGCTGGTACAAACCTCATCACTCCCGACATTTTATTGGTTGCTATGAACCACATTGCCTTCATTCCTGGGCTTTAATTGGCTGGGCCTAGGGGGCATGCTTCAGGTGAGGTTTGCAGCAATACCAAAAGATGACATCACAAGGCCTTGAGGCACTGGTTGATCCTGGGCACCAGGTTAGAAAGGCTACTCTATTTGCATTCACGTCAGGTCTGGTGTCCTGTCTGCACGACCATTTTCTTCTGTTCCTTGTTACTTTCATCACTGTCTTCCACTCCCGATTGCTGCCATGACTGGGTGTGTATAAAGCGTTGAGTGTGGATTTGTTCTGTGGTTTGACATTCTGGTGTGGTTGAGGTCATGCATTCACCGTGCCTCTATAATAATCTTTCTTTTGTCTCTTATTCAGTGCGCTAGTCTAATACACTTAGAGACCTTTTACGTTTGTTAACTACGACCTTAAGACACATATAGTTCTATCACTTAAAGAACACTAGGTCAGCTTTTAGTTTTAATCCAAAAGCTTGCATATGCCATACAATTTCAGGTCCATGGCATGCCACATCTCTTGGATGATAGCTATTCACTGCCCAGATTATAAACACATTGATGATTTGTCCAATACATGTGCGAGAAAGTTTGTCATTTCTGTTCGTTTTGGCACAGACCCCACTTCCTCCTGAGCTCACTTGGCTTTCCCATCTCCCCCCTTCCTTGCCGGTCATCAGACATTGAAAATCTCTGTTATAAGTGGGAAGAGGTTCTCAAACTGTGAGTCGGGCAGCTTCATCTGCATCAGGTCGTTGATGTGCCTTGTAACCAAGTCTCTGACATCCGTCAGCTTCATGATCAGCTTAGCAAAGAAGACCTTGTCTTCAGGATGGTTGACCTTAGTTAACATCTGCAAGGTCTCCACCATGGGTCGTTGGATCCTCTCCACGTCTTCATGATTTTCAATGTCTGGCCGATCTAGAGAAACAAAGATGTGGGAAAAAGGACAGAAAAGACAGAAATAAATATTACCAGTGTCCAAAATGCTGCGGTAGAACACAGTTTACTTGTTCATTTTTACTGTGTCCAGTTTGATTTCCTATCATTTATTCTCTAAACTAACTGCCAGGTTTAAACCGGACCTTGCTAGTTTTAGGACAAAACTGTGAAGTTAATTAGTTCACTTGTAAACGCAAGTCATTCACATTAAAATATGACAGCTCTTTAGGAGGTGATGTACATGTATGCAAGCTGTTCCCAACCTGAAAGGGCCAATTTCATAGTGCTGCTTAAGCAAAATATATGTTTAAGCGTGAAAAAACCTTGCTTGACAAATCAGGTTACCAGCCAAAACATCTTGTAATGTGTGTAGTTTTAGAATGGTATTTACCCGTCTTTTGGTTAGCATGACAATCATAGCTGGCAACCTTTGTTTATCAAGCAATGTTTTTTTCATGCTTAAGCAAATTCTGTGCTTAAGCAGCTTTATGAAATTGGCCCATGTGCTATTACAACCTAATGGCTGACTATCTTTACAAAATCTATGCAAGTTCCATGAAAAAGTTCCAATTCTCCTCTTACAATGAAGCCCCAGTTTTTATTTCCCACATGATAGTGCCTTTTTTTAAACTACCCAGTAATTTGCCTTCTATGTTTAGCCCTATACCAAGTAACGTTTTCTTTGAATACTGATAAATGGCTACAGCTAACTTAAATAAGTCATTAGATTTGAATATTCAGGGTATTGTTTTAATTAGTGTGTATAAGCTGGGCATGTTTGTTCATGTTAAGAAAGTCATAAATAGCTGTGTATGAATGAGTTACAAGATTTTTTTTACAATTAAGGCTTCAATTTCTGGATTAAAACAGAAAAGAACTGAAATACATGTGACCAGTTAAAGAGACACAACTATTTTGGAACTGTGCCAAATTAGGAAATTAAGGTGGGTGGGACTTAGGTGACAACAGGGATTTCTGGAAAAGGAAGTGAACACAGGAACCTGGATAACCAGGAAAGAGGAAGGTTGGATGTCCTTGACTTCTTGAACATAAAGAAGGAATGATTACTAGGTATCAGATAATAATGAATTGACAAAATTATGAGGAAAAATGTCTAAATACTTTAGTGTAGTGGAGGAATCTGCACCATAACCTAATGGTCTGAAAAGAAGCAGCTTCATTATGATCTGCTGTAAACATATATATTTATGAGATGTTCACTACAGAAAGTACCAAGACGAGTCCGATGTTTAATATTTTTACATGTGCCAGTATTGTTTCTGTAATTTTTCAAAGCTGATGTAATGTTTAACCACTTGCTGCCGGGTGGTTTGAAAAATTCAGTGCACATATTCGGGACTTTTTCAAGGTTTTCAGTTTTCAAAATTCTTCAAAAATTCATCATGTCAAATAACTGAATGTTTACACCCACACGAATTACTCTCTGGTGGCCACTCTAGTCTGACAGACAAAATTTATTGATGCCCGAGTATTTCAGCCAGGCCTGCAGCCTTGCAAAATGAGCCCAGATTGTGCAGTGTTATATAACTTTCGTTTTGTTCACGAACCTGGCACAGTGCGCTGTTGACCTCTTTTCAATAGGGGCCAGATTAGCGTTCAGCTGTGCTGTGTGGCTCATCGCTGCGGTGGTGGAGCGCTTTTGTCCCTGGTGGTTATCTGCTTACACTAAATGCCTGAAACCGTGGTATACTGTTTCAAAACAAGGCTGGATTATCTCCACTACTGAGAGTGAAAAAATGTTGGTAATTCCAAGCAGCCTGGTCTTTTGTTCCGATTATGGTCTTTTGTTACAAGGCCCAGTTCCCTTTGTCCGATTTTGGAGACTCCACATGGTGCCCGAAACCGGAGTCCTCGGCGGCAAGTTATTTTACCAGTTGTACTACGATTAATTTATTATTAGTCTTTGCTGGGCACCTTGGGGAAAAACACTGTTACACTGAAAGGTTTGCTCAGGGCAAACATCTTACTGTATGAGAGACTGATTAATGAGAAATAGGTTTGCGCGTACACAATCGAATCAATCTCTTTTGGGCGAGGTGTGGTTCTTAAAAGAACCAGTGAGTGTTAACTCGACGTTTCGGCCAGTGTGCTCTAGCCATCCTCAGGAGAGTGTGCTCCTCTGAGGACTCTCCTAAGGACGGCCAGGCCATGGTATACCCGCAAACCTACTTCTCATGTCTCTTCCACCATGCAAAGCTTCAAATCTTACTTAGACTGATTAACATTGTGAGAATTATCATGAACACTTGTTCAGCTTCTGCACCTGTTACATGTATTAGGTTTACAATTTGACTGAAAGTGTGGAGGATTTCGAAGCTCGGCTTAATCACTGATTGATTCAAATGTACTTTCAACTGTTAGATTTTTGAAGTTCAGAATGCATATTTCTCTAAAACATTGTTGGTGATTTTGAAGGAATGCTTTTTGTACTGTTCTTATGCTCTGTTGACAAGGAGTTCCTTAAATGATAACATCAAAATAGCACCCTCGAGCACAGGTTGATGAAAGTAGTTTCTGAGAATTGAAAAACCACTTGTTTTCGCACGCAATAGCAAGTATCCAGATGTTGTTTGTATTATTGTAACCAGTGTTGGAGTCGAGTCCATCACAAGTCCTTTCACATCGGTAGTCATAAGTAACAGGGTGAACAATGATGAAAGATTTCTTTTGTCACAGGTCAATTGAGACCCTTGTGAATTGGCTTAACCACTTGCTGCCAGGTGCCTTTGAAAATGCAGTGTCTAAAACTGGGCGATTTTCAACATCTTCGGTTTTCAAAAATCTTCAAAAATTCATATTTTTTTTTCTTGAACACTTAAACCCCATTGAAAGACTGTCTGGTGGCTACTCTAATCTGACAAGCAACACCTATTGACGCCAAAGTGTTTCTGCCAGGCCTGGCGTCTTTTCAATAGGGGCCAGATGAGCGTGCAGTGGTATTGTATTGCTCATCACTGAAGCGCTTTTGTCCCCGGTGGTAATCTGCTTGCCCTGAATGCCACAAACAGTGGTATAATCTTTCAAAACAAAGGCAGATTTCCTCCGCTATTGACAACTGAAAAAAGTTGGCAATTCCCAGCAGCTCAGTCTTTTGTTCCAACTATAGTCTTTTGTTACAAGGCCCAGCTCTTTTGTCCAATTTCGGGCACCCTGGCTATATGTACAAACTCAAGGTATCCAAAACTGGGCTCCCCAGCAGCAAGCGGCTAATTTAAGACAGAATTACTTATTATGGACTTACAGGGACTTGTGATGGACTTATAGGGACTTGTGATGGACTTACAGGGACTTGTGATGGACTTACAGGGACTTGTGATGGACTTACAGGGACTTGTGATGGGCTTACAGGGACTTGTGATGGACTTATAGGGATATAAGACTTAAAGGTTTTCATGGTGAAAGAAACTAGATCTATAGTAAAGATTGCGGTAACACCATACATGGTGTTACCGCAATCTTTACTATGGACTTATAGGGACTTGTGATGGACTTATAGGGACTTGTGATGGACTTACAGGGACTTGTGATGGACTTACAGGGACTTGTGATGGACT
>NW_019091361.1:569172-726042 GCF_001949145.1 Acanthaster planci
GGGGCTTGTGATGACTTCTAGGGACTTGTGATGGACTTGTAGGGACTTGTGATGAACTTACAGGGACTTGTGACGGACTTACAGGGACTTGTGATGACTTATAGGGACTTTTGATGGACTTACAGGGACTTGTGATGGACTTATAGGGACTTGTGATGACTTATAGGGACTTGTGATGGACTTGTGATGAACTTACAGGGACTTGTGACGGACTTACAGGGACTTGTGATGACTTATAGGGACTTGTGATGGGCTTACGGGGACTTGTGATGGGCTTACAGGGACTTGTGATGGGCTTACAGGGACTTGTGATGGACTTGAATACAACAGTGGTTGTAACACATAGTAATATGCATAAAAACAAATTGAGCTAAACATCCACACACAGCATGTTTCCTGTCACGTTGAATCTGAATCGGCAGCACAGTGTTTCAAGTGCCCTGCATTGTGACTGAAAGGGGAGTTTGGAACCTTACAGCTCAGCTGTAGTCTTTACCTCCATGGCCCCTAAAATGTTCCCATGAACAATTCAATTTAAAGTGCCCTTGACCCATAGGTAGCTTTACCTAGTCTTGTGTGGCTATGAGACTGTTTTTGTACACTTGGGTCTGTTTCCTGGCAAAAGTCATTCAGGGTGTCATTAGTTACAGACACGCAATATCCTGCATTTCATAATGAGACCGTGGAAGCATTCTAATGTAAAAAACATTGCCAGGTCCATTTTCATGTGCAGACATGATGCTCTCATTTACACACGTTATTCCAGTGATTTATCTTTGCAACTTGGATGTAATGGAACTGAACATGACTTGCTGGTGAGCCGCTCTGACCAGCAATATTCAATCAAAGGTCCCCATCATAATGACACAAGGTCACAGTGATGCCAGTAGATAGTTTAAGCCAATTTGTGTTCTCCATCACTTGACAATGAAGTCACCATCCAAAGATGTCCAATGTTAAACAAATGACACCAAGCTGCTAATGAACAAAGAGCAAACAGTTTAAGCAAACGTCACTCTCTGTCCGTCAAATGAACTATGAAATACAAACAATGAAAAACAAATTCCAAGAACTTNTACGGGGACGTGTGATACGCTTACAGGGACTTGTGATGGACTTATAAGGACTTGTGATGGACTTATAGGGACTTGTGATTGACATGTAGGGACTTGTGATGAACTTACAGGGACTTGTGATGGGCTTACTGGGACTTATGATGGATTTATAGGGACTTGTGATGGGCTTACAGGGACTTGTGATGGACTTATAGGGACTTGTGATGACTTATAGGGACTTGTGATGGACTTGTAGGGACTTGTGATGAACTTACAGGGACTTGTGACGGACTTACAGGGACTTGTGATGACTTATAGGAACTTGTGATGGACTTACAGGGACTTGTGATGGGCTTACAGGGACTTGTGATGGACTTACAGGGACTTGTGATGGGCTTACGGGGACTTGTGATGGGCTTACAGGGACTTGTGATGGGCTTACAGGGACTTGTGATGGACTTGAATACAACAGTGGTTGTAACACATTGTAATATGCATAAAAACAAATTGAGCTAAACATCCACACACAGCATGTTTCCTGTCACGTTGAATCTGAATCGGCAGCACAGTGTTTCAAGTGCCCTGCATTGTGACTGAAAGGGGAAATTTGGAACCGTACAGCTCAGCTGTAGTCTTTACCTCCATGGCCCCTAAAATGTTCCCATGAACAATTCAATTTAAAGTGCCCTTGACCAATGGGTAGCTTTACCTGTCTTCAAAGACTACAGTTGCAGATGTGGCTATGAGACTGTTTTTGTACACTTGGGTCTGTTTCCTGGCAAAAGTCATTCAGGGTGTCATTAGTTACAGACACGCAATATCCTGCATTTCATAATGAGACCGTGGAAGCATTCTAATGTAAAAAACATTGCCAGGTCCATTTTCATGTGCAGACATGATGCTCTCATTTACACACATGTTACTCCAGTGATTTATCTTTGCAACTTGGATGTAATGGAACTGAACATGACTTGCTGGTGAGCTGCTCTGACCAGCGATATTCAATCAAAGGTCCCCATCATAATGACACAAGGTCACAGTGATGCCAGTAGATAGTTTAAGCCAATTTGTGTTCTCCATCACTTGACAATGAAGTCACCATCCAAAGATGTCCAATGTTAAACAAATGACACCAAGCCGCTAATGAACAAAGAGCAAACAGTTTAAGCAAACGTCACTCTCTGTCCGTCAAATGAACTATAAAATACAAACAATGAAAAACAAATTCCAAGAACCTNAGCTTTGAATGACACCACTAACTTTGAAAACTTGAAAGTGCATGATTTGTTGCTTTCTTTTGAGTTCTTTCTCAAAACAAAATTGAAAGGATGTGTCAACATAATCTCTTTACCCCAGTATTTCAAACAAGCAACCAGCCTGAAATCCGTTTGCCTTTGAGAGTGGTGACAATCCCCCGAGCTTTTTTTGTCTAATCACTGACATCAGCCAACGATGGCCTTCGGTGTCAATGGGTATAGCAATCAGGTGGGGAACAGTACACACAGTCGTCCATACGGGACCACCAAAGGAAAGGCGGCCAAATCCCTCTTAATTTCTCAGCAGAAGTCGTTGATATGGGGCGGCTGCTTGTGTTGATCGATTGTGTTACCAGCGCCAGAACCCTGACCCAATTTTTGGACTTGATGATGAGCTAGCCTTTCATAAATAACTGGATTTTTTCCAAGGCTAACTAATTCATGCAGAGAATCGAGACCTCACAATTCACCGTAAAGGTAATGATCATTATGGATCAGGTTTAGGGATAATATCCATTTAACCTTGCTCAGCAAATTGTCTGCTATATGCATTGGCTCCCTTCTGCAAGTTGCAACCTGCAGAAAACACACAATGTATATAGCATATCCACCAGTAAGTCATGACAGGGCAGAGGATTTTACACCCAGTTCACAGAGATTTACTTTTTCTTAAACAAGAACCTCAGAAACAACTGCAACAACTGAAATTTCACAGACTCAAAAGAAAAGACTAACATTTTATCTGTTGTGTATTTTGTTGCTAAGTATGCAGCACACACTAGCAGTAACACCCATGTTGGTGTTACCTTGTGTAGTTAAGAAAACTCGATGAAAACACTCATTTTCCTTGAAATACAAACACTTATTTTGAGTATTTTTTTACAGTTTCCTTGACAGCTTGTTCTCAGTTTGCTACAGGTAACCCTAACCCCCCCCCTACCTCTAAACCTCATTTCCAGAAAGGGGTTGACCTTGTGTGGACGTGGCTAAGTCCACACAAGATTCACTTAACCTGCATTATGCGGACCTCTTTTGTTCACGGGTCCACACTCCATGTAGTTATGAAAGGTCTGTAAACTAATAATCTCTGCTTGTTCACCTAATATGTTGCCAAGAAGATATATGGATAAGCATTTCCAATATGACTTTATCAACCCCCAAACCCAAGCTGAGTCTCTGCTGTAACACTCAGTATTGCATGGACAAGTGGCAGATTATCCAAAGTAATTTTCAAGCCACCTGGTCTGTAAGCCATGGAAAATAAACAGAGGAAAAATGTATTCACTTTGTCACTATTCATCCCCTGCAACTAACTTGTGTTGGATTTGTGATTTGAGGAAGATGGGCTTGTGATGTAGCATGTAATGGGACAGTAATTTGATTTGTGTTGGCCTTGTGGTGATTTGAAATGTGGTGACTGACCTCCTGCTTACTAGTGCAGAAGTCGTAACCACTCGACCACTAAGCTTGCCAGGGTTGACTGGCCGGTCCAAGTCTGGTGTAAGCTTGTGAATTTTTTCGCAAGCTCTCGGACAAGCACTGAGTATATAGTGTTTAGTGTTTATAAGTATACAAATAATTAAGAATTAACATCTCTCCGACGCAAAGTACATCTTGATAATAATTTGTGGTACCCACTGCTACACCTGACTCGAACCGGCCAGCGGACCCCGGCAAGCTCGGTTGTCGAGTGGTTAAAACGTCTGTACTAGTAAGAAGGAAGGTTGTGGGTTCGAGTCCCACCCAAGTAAGCTTGTGAATTTTTTGCAAGTTCTCGGACAAGCATTGAGTATACAATTTATAAACATATTTACGTTGGGTAAGGGCAAAACCCATAATTAACAAATCCCCCTACGCAAAGTACATCTGGACATGTTAACATGATTTGACTTGTGATGGACGTATGATATGACTTCTAATGGACTTATGATTTGATCTGTGAGGGACAAATGATTTGACTTGTGATGGATTTATGATTTAACTTGTAATGGACCTATGATTTGATCTGTGATGGACTATTTCAAAGATGGATTTGCGCTTGGGAGATGTAAATTAATTTTGGAATTTGCCCTGCCCGACGTGTGTTTAACACTGTGTACTCAGTGTATGCCCCCGAAGGCTCGTGAAAAACCCACAAGCATACTCGGGTGGGACTCAAACCCATGACCTTCTGCTTACTAGTGCAGATATGTCTTAACCACTTGACCACCGAGTTTGCAAATAGTTGTTTGCGGTACCCACTGCTACATCCGATTCAAACCAGCCAGCTGACACCGGCAAGCTGGCATGATTTGACTTGTGATGGTCTAATGATTTGATCGGTGATGGACTTATGATTTGACTTGTGATGGACTTTGTAACAACTTGGTACGACAGGAGCCATTCCTACCAGGTGATATTATCGTGATTGCCTGCAGTAACGCATACTCTTCCTTAGTCAGCTGCATGCTGTGCAGAGCTTGTACAAACTTCAATGAAGGCTGGGCTGAGGTGGCAAAGCCAGATGCTAGCATGGCCTCAATGCTCCACTCACTCCCTGTGATGTCATCAACGATGGAGTTGCGCTCTGGAATGTAGTTCTCCGCGCACCTTATCATGAGGATTTCCAGGATGGCATTCTTGACCAGAACGGCCTGGTCTTCATAGGATAGATTCCTGAAGGCAGGTATGGCTTTAGTGAATGCGACAGTCTGTCGGATGACCACGCCCAACAAGGTCATGTTGTAGATGATCATCTCCTGTGTTATGCAGGGCTTCATGTGAGTAGCTGAAGCGGGCAGAACCCTAGCCTCTGGTTTAAGTTCTACGTTACCCATGCAAGATGAACCGTGCTTGTCGCTTATATTTTCATACCCCATGTCCACCACCTCTTGTTTAATGCGCATCTCTGGTTGTGGGGGGGCTGTCTCTGGGTGTGACTCTGAGGAGTGTTCTGAGGACGAGTTATTGCAGTTCTCTCCTGGTAATTGGCTCATGTCAAACCCACTAAAGCCAGGTGCCATAGGAGGGCATAACTGACTGAGGTCCATAGGTCCATGAGGCCTCACACCGTTCTGTTTATGTCCAGGCATACCACAGAAGCCGGGGAATTTCATCATGTTACTCATATCCATCATTCCACCTCCTGGAGGCATCCCAGACTGACCCGTTAGAGCTTCCATCATCTTTTGAAGGATTTCATCAAATCGCCCAGTGGGCTGAAAAGACAAAAGGAAAATGCCAATGCAGGTGTAGGTGCCACTGGTAACAGGTGTAATGAAAGAAACAACAAAAACAACTCATTGTAACCTGTATAATATAGCAATACTTGGAGCCTTACATTGGTTGGACACACCAATTAACAAGTGTACCATGTTCCACATGCTCATTCATGTTATTTCTTGTTAATGTTCATTCACTACAGGCTTGACTAATTGCGAATTACAAAATGTGAAGACTTCAATGGTATCATGGGCAATTCTCTTGAAAGCACAGCATCAATTTTTCAACTTTTGCTCCACTAATGCTCCAACAGCTCCATGCAGATGTATCTGACCTTGGGCAGAACTGTGGGTCTCTTATTATGTGTGAATATATTTTATTTTGGGGGGAGGGGACAGAAATGGTATTGGTGGAATGAAGTTATGAACACTCCACTCCCCACTTCTAACAACTATTGTGGGTATTCAGCAGAGCCAAGAGATACTGACGTATCAGGGTCACAGACAGGTTGCTTAATGTCTGAAACTCTCAGGAGTTCAAGTGCAACAGTGTATGGCATCTTCCACCACTGGAATTGTCTTGGACAATCAGATCTGGCTGATTCCCCAAGGCCATTCTAGCAGTTACCCGCTATAATAACAGACTTGTTCATGCCCATCCAATGGATGACAAAATTGCAGTTTTACAGTTGTTCTGTTTAAGTTTAGCTTCATACGAGTGCATTACACATTACAGAACTTTGCAGTTTGACTAGGTGTCTATCAAATTGCCAACTTTGACACTATTACTCAATGACATGTCTAACATGGACTTACTTTAACTGGTGCACTGGTATGAAGAGCGTCATACTTGGCCTTCTTCAAACTGTCTATTAACTCCTCCTGATCTCTGCTCAGCACAGGTGTGGTTTCGGGGGTGGACACCGATGTGCTGACAGGTGGGGCTAGCTGCTGAGGAGGGGGTGGAGGAGGTACCTGGTTGTTTTTCTTCTTATTCTTGCGCTCCAGTGGTTTTCTTGTCTCAAGACGTTTTTCATCCCACACCCCTGCAAAGAAAGATAGAAATGTCACACTGAAACAATTTACCCCTAACAGGAAGGTATGAGGGTCTGCTGTCTGATATTAAAACCAAAATGTTAAGTTTACTAAATCTCTCATCTGAGACAGAACAAATACTAAACCGCTATTTAAAAATACCTCAAACAATTTTGTCATTTGTATTGGTCGACAGCCCATCATGTAACCAGTCTTAAATGACCGATAAAGCCACTGATTGGCTGTACACCACCTCATGTAAACTGCATGAAGCAGGTGACCATTGCCATATAACATGGCTTGAGTGGTACTTGAAAAAAAAAAAGAAGGTATTAAACAAACTCATTAGAAATGTATAATTTGTTGAAAACTTGTTTTGACTTTGTGACTCAAAAGATTTTTATAAAATGGGAATAGGTACCTTTATGTTCTTGGCCTGTAAATGTTTGTTTAAGAGGAGAATAGAGACTGTCCTAGGAGAATGGACACTGAAATTTATCTCGAGCCAACTGGAGATATTATCAGAATCCAACTCCTAGGCTGACTTTAAATAAATGTTTTCTTGCCAAGCACATTATTTTTAAAAGCCAAAGCCACCAAAAAAAGTAATTTCATTTTTAATTTCTTTTCAGAATAAATTCAATTGTCAAACATAACCATGCAGATAAACGGAAAGCAAAGATGTTTAAAGGACTTTCAATTCAGGTAAAACACAACTGTAATAACATTGGATTGAAATTGGCGTACATGGTCAACTACGCTTCTGGAAATAATTTTCTAGGATGCTGCGACTCAGATTTATTTGTTGATATCCTTCTACCTCTGGGAGGAGGGGTTGCTGCATGTAATTCAGTTGAAGCAGCTACGCTACCCACCCATAAGGCTCCAATCAGCCCACAAGACAGAACAAAATACACACATCTACATGTATTTTCATCCGCTACAGGTAAAAACAAAATAGAGAGAAAAGTGCACGCGTACCGTGTGTATACATCCTATAGTTATTATTTCACCGTCTATTAGTACTAAGCCCAGGAGTCAGTGGGCATTCCGTACTTGAATTAATGCGTAATTTCAATGCCAGATGTGGTATGGGGCAATGCAGCGGATGTGACCATCGATCCAGGCTAGTATGCAGCCGAGTGTGTGTTATTTGCCCCAGCAACTGTAAAGCCTCACTTGTGCATTTATTCTTTCCTTCCCCAGAACTGTCTTCGGATATAACGTCAATATACAGAGGGATACGCTGCTGAAAATGACTGCTATTCTTAACGGCCTAAGGCTATTCCACCTCCCTTCACACAAAAAAAGACTGGTTTTTTCTTTATTTGTGGTCACTTTTTCCTCCCCCTCCCCCCCTTTCGTTTTTCAAGACACTGGTTTTCTGCATGGCCGGTTGCTACATAGTGCAATTTTCACAGTAATTTTCCATGTTCTTCACAGTCTGGTCTTGTCCGTCTGATACTACGGGACGCATATAAAAAGTAGCCAAGCATGCAATCACATACACATGTAGCTACACGTACATCCGACTTGCAAAATGAGATGAGAAAAACACAGCAGCAAATCAC
Organism: Acanthaster planci; assembly: GCF_001949145.1. The sequence continues at coordinate 577,290 of NW_019091361.1, forward strand.
TTCTTTAAAAAACGGTATCAAGTTTACATGTATGGAGGGGCCAATTGAAATTTTTTAATCTTCTTCCATCTTTCAAAATATTAAACACTGAACAAAACTTACATGTACATGTAAAAAAAAAACAAAAGTTGAGAGTATGAGAGTATTAACAAGCATCCAGGCTTACATTTCTTGAATAACACATTCCAAACAGTGTCTTGTCATATCAGAAATTCCCATCATATTTATATTCTTCAAAACTAAACACAACATCTCAAGCACACTCTCGGGAAAAAATATATAATAAAATGTCTTCATGAAATCTCCAGCAAAGGTTGGGCTTGGAGCCAAGGGTGAAAGAACATGTGTGCGAATGTCAGCTGGAGGTGAAGGCTGCATAGAGAGGGCCTTTGGCAAAATGCCCATTTTAAACAAAGACTTAATCTATGGGTCCACTGAGTGAACAAAAGAGAATGTTTGTTACCTAACGGTGATGTCCCTTGGGACCAACAAACCATGCAGGCAAGAACTGCCATAGGCATGAAATCATCCGCATACATATGCCAAATATGCATGGCGAGAAATTTCACTTGTATTGCAAAATACTACAGTTTGTTAAGTTTTGCTGTTCAAACTATCACGAACTGCCATAAATGTCTCTGCTTCATAAGTTTAAAAAGGCATGGTATTTTGCGAAATGATTTTGCTAAAGGGATGAGCTTACTGACAGGCAAGTAAATTTTGTGCATTTCTCATCTGAAATAAACGGACAAAAACAAACACAGCCAAGAGTCAGCCCACATGGGTACTTATAAAAGGAGGCCATTTTGGGAAAGCATTTGGTGCTAAAGTTGCTGTGCTTGAAATTTTTTATTAATGCCAGATTGTGGAAACATTTTCATGGGAGACAGCCATCAACATGACAACACTCAAGACCTACTTTCATTCCTTGTGATCTACTGTGCATGTGGTTTCATGCTTATGGTCTTGTTTTTTTTCTTCAAATTTTTAAAAATTCATCCAACACGGGTTTTGTGTCCTGCATGCAGTTTTCAGTAAGAAAAGTCTGAAGGAAAAGCTGGAGAGAATGTCAATGGAGTGGGATGGAGTGATCACGTAGAGCAGACTTAACCACAGGACTGCTGGGGATGATCTGACAAAAAAACGGCACCTACTGCTTGACAATACATGCTAGGTCTCAGGGTCAGAGGAAGATATGAGGGGGGCTCAATTACCAATTATTGGGACTTAGTGTGAATGCTTCTGTGTAATGATTAAGGAACAGGTACCAGTAGCTTAAGATTAATTGATGCAGCCTTTGTGGTATCAACTGACCAGATCTATGGCCTGTTTTTTTTAAAATATATATATCTCATGAAAGATTTTGACAAGCTTGAAAGGTACATTAGTTCCACATTGATAGGACTATATGTACTTCTCTCTGCAACGTACTCTTCAATATTGTAGTGCAGACTCCTAAGTCAAACTGATTTTAGGGGATTCCTATGTAGAGTGCTAATAAAGTTAGTTTGGACAGGGAATTAGGACTGGTAATATGAAAGTATTGTGAAAAGTGCATGTACAGTAATAGTTGATTACTGTGATCGCCTACACCTGCTCTCTCAGACTTAGTTTTTAGAACACCTGTATCTCTACATCCATTATTGAGTTATACAGCATCCCATATCATTTATGTACTGACCCGATGGAAAAGTGAGGGCAGTATGATGTAAACATGTACTTTTTGCAGAATTTCAGACAAGCAAGCAACCAGTGAATCCTACATGTATATTGATTACATCTACAAATCTAATTTAAATTCACGTACAAATACAGGATATGGCAAAATATATGGGAGAAAAAAATAAAATGTACTTGGAAAAAAAAAATCCTGCCTTTCCCAAGAGGAACAACACCTTGAACCTAAATGTGTGCGGTTTCAAGGTAATTGGATAATAGCTACAGGTTGTGACTGCTTTGCATTAGGGAGTGTCTACTCAAGAACTAAGAGTACAATCTTCCATCCACACATCTCACTCTAAGATGGGTCTGGCTTCAATAAACTGTCATGTCTGGATCAGAGGGGAGAGGATAAGGACAAGTAACTCTGAAACTTGATCAATCAACGAGCTGCAAGGCCTTGAAACGGTTCCCTCCCTAGGTGAAGGTCGTTTGGGTAAAAAGTCAAGTCATCCGCATCATCCATGTTATGGTGTCTTCTGCTTGAATACAGAAAAAGCTGCAGTTTGGATGGTGTTCAATGGAGTTTTCTAATTTGAATGGGTTCCGTAGTCAAAGACATGAAGGCACTAAATTATACGTCACTTTTAATAAGCACAGATTATCATAGTTCATGAAGACAATACTTCCGTATTCTTAACCACAATAAATTTTTTTCTTAACGAAAACTACAGCACAACATCAACAACCAAGCACACACACAGTATTAAATGATCAGAACATTAATACCAACTTGTGTGGTTTCAAGCCCGCTGGGTACCGGTACATGTGTATCTGCTTAAAAACTGAGACGGTGGTCAACTAAAGAGCAGCATGGTGTTACTGCAGATAAATACCTGCACATGTTTCTTCTCATGAAAACTGAATGTCATGAAGTCAAGTACAGTCAAGGCCAGACCCCATAAATACAATGTAATGTGAGTCCCCAGCTACATTAAGTACATGTGAGCAAGGTTACCAATGTCTACCAGATGTGGGTAAGGCGCGCATGCATAACGACCATGCAATGTTGCATTTGCACATTACTTCAACATGGCAGTCTTTCCATCTTTGAAAACTCACTTATTACAAGACACTAGAAATGTTCAGGAAGAGCCTCATGCTGCGACACAGGGTACAGTGTTCTGTCATATTTGGCTTTTCAGTGATTGTTCATTTACAGACTGACCAGTTTGACTTGTTTGTTCTGTAAATAGGCAGAAGAGGAGATTCTGAATCTCTATTTACTTTAAATATGCACGCTTAGCAGTGTCCTCTCAAAGACAACAAACTGAATTGAAAGACAATACTCAAAACAAACCCCCCCTCCAAAAAATGGTGCCCTTTGTGAAATTGTAAGTATTCAGTGTATGTGCTTCACAATTGTTATTTCATTCATTAAAAAATACTTGTATATGAAATATTTTCATAAAAAATCTAGACACTAAACTTGGAGGCTCATAAACATTGAGCCTATGCTCAAACACCGTTTATATGTTCTTATGTTGGAGGCATCTATAGATATTTAGGTGAGTTATACCCAGAAGTTTTGACCAATAAGTGAAAATACATGTATGTGCATGGTGCACCTCAGTAACCCATGTACATGTAGCTGCCAGTTGTGATCTCTGACTTCAGTCCATTTCCAAGTATCGAAGATCATAAAGGGACTTACTCTCTGGTTTCATGCCAACATCTAGACATTTCTTTAATCGACAGGCCGGGCAGTGTCGTCTGGTGTACAAGTCCATGACGCAGTTGCCATTGGCTTCACAGGTGAACTTGGCCTTGCTCTTGATCTTTCGGCCAAAGAAACTCTTGCAGCTTTCACAGGACACCACAGTGTAGTGAAGGCCACTCGCCTTGTCCCCGCACACCAGGCACTTTTGTTTGCTGTAGTCCATTGACATCTTTTCAAACCTGTAGTGGGACGGAGGAAGTGCAAAAATTTCTTTTATAATGTATATATTTTGTTTTACAATTGTATGGCTATAGGTTATGTAACGCACAAAACGTTATGTAATGAAAAATCCAGCTTGCGTGTTCTGTTGTAAAGAATAAATTAATCAGAAACCACTTTCAAAAAGAGTACAGGTACATAAATACATGTATATGTATTCCTTAAAAACAAACCAAAAAACAAACACAAAAAATTCTCTTTGACAAAACCTTTCAAGTTCAACTTCTCTGAAAATGTAGACTGGAAAACGAGGTTAAGCACAGCGTCTTTGTGTACACCTGTACAAGCACATACATGTACATAGCTCTGATACTTTTAATGGATGGCTACACACACCAAAAGCCCTAAGCAGTAGTACAAAAGAAAGGACTAAGCAACCCGGTAAGTACATGTAAGCTAATTCTAGCCCCCTAGATGTCACTAAGGAGAAACATTGCATACATCCAGGTTTTAACTTCCACAAATTTTTCATTTATAGAAGTTTTCAATAACTTGGAATGATTCTAAGAAAGAAGACAGAAACAAAAGAACAAAGGATGAAAAAGGTTATAGCAAGGCATACAAAGTGATAAGCAATATTAAGAAAAAAAGATCTGATCTGAAGCAGGTGAATATGGTGGTACAGTCTTGGCAGATTCAAGAGCCATCTAAGCTCCTAACTTGCTTCACAGAAAACAACCTGGTTACAGAAAGCAGTCTGGTGAAGCTGACCAAATAAGAGAAGGAACTGAACACACACGTAGACGCACGCAACTCAGCTAGGCTGGAATAATGGTCACAGCCAGTCTTCACGACCACATCTCGACCCACACACAGAAGACTCCATCAAGAACCTGGCCTGCTTCACAACAAAGTCTACCAGTCCCTTCCCTGACACGACTACATCAACAACCATCTATCCTCCCTCAAACACTCTATCAATTATACGTAGTCTCATCTTGAATCGAGCTCATCCTATATTTATAATTAATCCACTCTGACCTTGCTCCGTCTGCTTTCTCTCCATCACTTACTTCATTTTTTCACTCTCACATTTTTGTTTCCTTTCCTTTCCCTTGACATTCTTAACTCGGCTTTCTCCCCCTCAAAAAAAAAAAACTAGCTTTGAAAAGTAAAATGTCAAGCTGCTGTTTATATTTGGGCTCAGGGACGCATCACCTTCATCTGTCCACACAAGGTCGTTAGGGCAGGCTAACACCATTCCATTGATGAGACCGGCTCTAATTGCTCTGCTAATTTCAGCAGGAATTCATGGCCACAACCATCCAGTCTGTCATCAACAAACATGACTCACAAAAAATAAATGGGGGAGCTTTAACCTCAATTGGGTTTTAATCGAAAGTCCCCGTCCTTATTTCAACTTCCCCAAAGTCTGATGGATGCCTTCCGATCTGCAAAGGAGCAATCCATGTTGTTGGAATGAGGACTGTAATTAGGCCTTAGGAATACCAGCAGCAATATTACCCACAAACATGGGATTCCAAAAGTAATCCGAACTTTGCTCTGCTCATTTTGCAATCTAAGCCCCCATTCTTGTCAATGATGAAGCTCCCATAGAAAAAAAAAACATTGGTCTGCATTTCTGAGCTATCAAGCTGGAAGATCTTCATCACACACACACCAGAGGACAATGACACAACTGGTACAGGAAATAAGACTTCTGGTTTTGACTACTTCCATGGCAGTGATAGACCAGGAACCTCAAACTAAACAAAAAGAAGTACATGTACAAAGACTTGCATCTGGTGGCACAGTTGGTTTGATCTTTGCTTTTACCTACATCTGTCATCTGCTTTTATCACTGGCCTGCTGGCATTATCAGCAGAACATGAATCACTTTGACATGTAATACTATTTAAACTTGGGTGTCAATGTGGAAACATGATGCTGACATAACAAGCGATAAAAATCACACATGCCAGACCCCTTTTGACTGCTCACAAGTTTGGATCAGAAGCAGATTCAGTTTCAACCTTTCCACAAGACTAAATCATGCCTGTATTCATTCCTGGACAAGCAGATCAAAATATCTACAAGATTTATGACCATACGGTGTTTACTGACAGAAGAATGAACATTAACTTTTTCCCAAACATTTCCCAGGATACATAAATTTACAGCGAGAACAATTATTGTTCCAATGGCACATCTCAATTACAAACCAATGTATTGAGATTGTTATTTGTGTTTTTTTTTAACACAGAATCAGACGTTGGTCTTTCATGCAACTGTGTTTATAAACCAACTTCAACAGAGGTTTGGTATGCAAAAAACCCAAGAAGTCATTCTGCACCTTCAATATTCTTAGAAAATGGCGCTGGCCGTAAATAACATGTCTGTGCTGTCTCTATCGTCTCTGCCTCTGCTCTTTGGAATTCGGCTGAAAATCTGTCAAGTTCCTGAGCAGCAACAACCAAGAGCTGACAGGCAGGTTACACTGCTCCATTACAAATGCGTATTGCTTGTACTACTCAGCCAGCGTTTATTGATTCAAGTGTAAAGCAAACTGCACTATTGAACCCTGAACTTCAAGTCTTCAGCAGGCCACAGGAGTGGTGAGCTCACCTAAAAAACCCCAAACCCCCAAACTGAAGTCGGGTCATGTGCAAAAATTTACTTTAGCATCTACTGGGGGAGGGACCTTTCTAAAGTGGATTGAGAAAGGGAGATAAACAAGCAGTTAAAACAAACACAACCAGAGGAATGATGGAATAATTACAGGATATTACTAGACAAGAAACAACAAATGCAGGAAGCTGTTATGGATGGGTTCCTGCCCAACCTTAAGGTTAACACACACATTTGATTTCTGGTCACCTGACTTGCTGTTAGTGTTTTAAAACAATCTCACAAATCAATTTATCAAATTCAACTCAATTACACTTGATATCATCGTCTAACTCCTTAGCAGAGGTATTTACCTATAGCATTAACTCACATAAACAACACTTCATGAATATTTGAGACCAAGCTACCCGGGGAAACTAGAAGTAATAAAGTGATCATTGCTTCCACTCAGTTTTACAAATACGGATTTCTACAAATGAGGTGTTAATCAACCGTTACAAATGGCAAACTCAATTCATCACCCAACTTACATTTTACAAAAGCATTATGGAATTTAATTGCCTCACTTCAATCTGACCTTCTGTACTTCAAAAACAGACACTGTTGCATTGGGGGAAAATTGGAGAAAAACATGCAGTAGGAAAGGATGAAAAAAAAAAGGAACTGAGTATTCCCAAGTAGTACACAGGACCTGTCGCCACAGAGGCAACCGATGAATAACTTTGTCAACTCCCAACTTTTCCTAACACAAGGCCCAACAAAGGATGCATTTTTGGAAAGAGTATACTGTTGAGTAACTGCCTGATTGCCTAATCACCTGCAGACCTTTTCACAGGAAGCACTCATCTGGATTAGAGTAAGAATTTGGCTTTTCATCAAGGCACAACAAAAGAATTACGAGCGGAAAAAAATTGGAAGCATGGAAATAGAAGCAGTGAACTTGGGAATTGCAAGCGAGGTCAGTGAATAACTGTATCTCTTTCTCAGCATGGAGTGGGGTTCCTTTTTGTCCTATCTCACTAGCGTTGATACTGGTGGGAAAGTAGAGGTTTGGGTTCACAGTAGGGAGGCCGGGACCAGAGCAGCCTGTGTAAACATACCATCAGAAAGGCTATTTCACAGCCGGCTGCCTGCCACAAAAACCCTCTCTGTATTGACATAAGTTGCCACTCCACGCTCAGCCTTCATCCTGGGCTACCTGACAGGCTAGCTGCCACCTTGTCTTTTAATCCGCTCCACTCCAAAGCGGAATACTGCAAGCTCTGTTAGCCTGGCAGTATGGGACTGTAAACTCCCTAAAGCCGGCATTTCATCGGCTCCACAAAAGCCACTATTGTGACTGCCAGAGTTCAGAAGACCTCAAAGCTCACATGTTTTGACAGCACCATGTAGACATTCAATTTTCTGCTTAAGCTGCAGACAATAAGACCCAAAACTGCTAGGTCCATTTTTTTTTCTCCCCTTTTCTCCTCCTCTCCCCTCTTTTCCCCGCGCTCAACAGCAGACTGACTTGCATGTATCAAAGTGTAAGTCAGTGAGCAAGGAGATTAAATCCCTTCAGTGCCGGCATCATACACTCCAATCATGCCAAGTCCTCAAGAAATGCATTCATCATCAAAAATAACTCCAGGGAGAGGGAAAGCAAAAAAAAAAAAAAAAACCAGAATTGCGACCCACTAGTTAGTTGGGGGTTAAATTGTTGGCTGGCGGCTCATTATATAGTACAATGCCCGGTGCATGTACTGACCAAGTGACAAGCAATCTAGGTGAATTCACCCAGATGGTGGCTCAGCTTAGTCTTGGACAAAATAATTTTACAAACTCAAGAAAGACACACATACACACACAACACTGACGTGACTGAACAAAGAACAGCGACATGACATCGTTCTTCAAAGGGCCACTGTTGCGTATGTTACAACACCCAAACAAGCACGCCCAAAGCCCTTGTCGTGACAGTCTACTCCCAATATGCATCAACCTGCGGCATATGCACATTCATTACAAATGAAACACACTCCTCATTAACATTTCCATATTCTCCACCTTACTACCCTCTCTTCCACCTTTCTCCTGACCAACAACGCTGGGATTTTCTGTTTATACATCCACAGCCGTGTGACAGGACAAAGCCTCCCCAACTCCAGCTTCCTTGCTTGCCCAATCCCCATATCGCCCCGGTCTCCATGCACCAATTTAGCACGCTGCAGCGCCGTGGCACACTGTCCTAGCACGTCTGTACATTTCTGCTCCAGTTGCTATGGCATGACCTATATACAACGCGCACCGTCCACCTCAAGCTCAATTCCACATCAAGCCACCATGTGTTAATTTTTTCCCTGTTTTTCACACCTACACAGCTGTCTGTAATAACAGTCTGTGCAGGGGAGAAAAAAGATGGCACACCCAAGAGAGGAGAGTAGAAGAAAGGCCAAAGATAATTGAATTCTTGATTTTATGGTTTGATTTCACTCACACTTGAAGCATTTCTCGTAATTTCACTTACATGTTCATCTCAATTAAAATGCAATTTAGAGTTCCCCTGGTAACCAAGAAAGACTTTAAAGCATAACATTAGAGAAGGCAGTATCTGAAAAGATCAGTGCATTTTCATCAAAAGGAGGAAACGATCCAGACCATCTTTTGCATCTTGAATAAAAAGTATAGTTAGAACTTGTTCGTGATTTTGCAGTATTCCAATTTCAATTTAAAGATTAATGGCTCATTTATAAACCACAAATACATTATCAAACTCTAAATGTCATTTGGACAATTATCAATCACTGAATCCGTTGAATCTCCCAACTCACCCAAGTTTTGAAACAAACAAGAATTACTCTGCATGCAATTCAGGACATACTTTTTTCATTAACAAAGAAGAATGCAATGTACTTCTGACTATTGGATTTAAAAAAAACAAATTGCACGTAAATGAAGTCGATAGTTGAATTCTTATCAAGCAGTTGATGGATAGCATTTTCTGACAGGGAGACTGAGATATTCCACTCTTACACACTTCAAAGTTTGTGGTGTATGGTCCTACTATTACAGATAATCTACCCGTGTTATCACTGTTGTGAGGAAAAATGGAGTAATTGCCCTATTTATTCCAAATTTGTATCTTTTATATGAGGAGATATTGGCACACAGTATTCCACAATAATACTGTCATATTTGGATAAACCATGCACTGTTTATACCCAGTCTACTTTAGGCATCTACCCTTAAGATCTCAACAGGTGAATGAAAATCTAAAATGATTGCTGTCTGTAACTTGTCCAAGACTTTTTCTAGCTATTCAGTCAATACTCAACATCTCAGCCAACATGCTATAATGGCACAAGGAGTCCGCTACACAACACCAAGTTAGCTTTATGTTTAAGGTGGCACTACCTTAATCACTTCTTGTTAGGAATTTTATTCAGTTGAGAGGAACAGCCACTTTAATTCTTAGCCAAATCTTTCCAGATTGCTTCTCCAATGACTTCTTTGGGTGACATTGATTCTTAAATTGATCATGTGTCATGACAATTAATGTTGCCGATTGTATGGGATCAGGTTGTGGATGACTTCCCAGCAAGATATCAATGACTCATTTAACTGCTTATCACAAATCATGGCAGGGCCAAGTTATCCATAATATATCACAACTTCGTCTTTTTTTCTTGTTTTTTAAAGCTCCGAAGTTGTCTACTCTCAGCAAAAGTGTGAACTGAACAGCATCACAAAATTGGCCCTGATAGAACAGAAGCCATATTTGGTAATGCTGGGGGAAAAAATCAACCAGGTTCTTGAAATAGAAAGAAGCAATTAGTCTTAACTTATCTGTAGGTAATAGCTAAGTTGAAGGCCTGCCCAGGAACAATTTGAAGAGGCGAACCATGTTCCAGTTCCAAAAGAACTGCTTATCTTCCTAATGAGACTCGGTATTATGTTATGGCCCCATTTTTCTATCTGGTACAACAAGCTTTAATGGCTCTGCAAACCTTCAGATAAGACCTCCAAATGCAAACAGCCCAAATGCCTGGATGTCTGAAGAAATAGCTCAGACAATGGTGCAAACTTCAAAAATCTTGCTCAGTACAGCTGGGTCAAAGTAGGAATTTCCAATCCCCATTTTGGGCCCAACTGCAGCAAGGTCAAGCAGAAGGGCACCAAATAGATCTGCCAATTGTGTGTATTTGTTGATTTTCCGATGATAGAGTACACAGGGCACGGAACGCCACCCTCAAACTGGTGATAAGACTTGCAGAAATCAGTCTGCCTGACTGGAAAGTACACGTAAACCCTGTTTACGCTCATGCATATATCGGCATCTATATTCATACATGTACATGCAGAGGGGGGAATCACATGCATTTATACACAAAAGTTCCATGTTAATTTTCTTCCGAAGCTTAAGCTTGGGCCATTGGGAGCGACCATGATTAAATTACCGAAGCTCCCTGTTGGATCATTGTGTGGACGGGTGAAGGGGGAAAAATGCATTAATAAATTAAAGATCACTCTTCTTGTCTCGTTGAGGTTTAGTATTCTTCTAAATGAAAAGGACGTTCTCAACACAGAGATATGAAAAAGGGTTTATAAAAGGAGAAGAAAATTGAATGAGAGAAATAAGACGCGGCATGATCAGTGGAAATGGTACTCAATAAAAGCCGGTATGATGCATTCAAATATAGTGAAATGTTTGGTGCGTGAAAGGAAGTGAAGCTTTTTGAAGACGGAATAATGGATGCTTACTGCACCAGCAGGATACCAATTAACTAATTGATTCATTAAATCTTGATGTTAATTGAATTCAAATGCCTTGCATCACCACTGTGACATTCAAACCAGCAAGGCATTCAATACAAGCCACCTAGACATGCTCAGTCATGTATTTTATTGGTTGGTGGTGATAGTTTAAATTTAAATCATATCTTCTCTTTTGTTTGGAAAGTATCAGACTCATGCATTGCAGGGAAGTGAGAAAAGCAAGGCTACCTTGGACCCTTGGCCAAGCTAGGCCACTGCAGAATAATGACTATCAGAAACTGAATTCTGTACCAAATTAAAACTGATCACAGTTGGGAAATACCTGCAAAATACCAGCAAAATTGAAATTGCTGCGAGAACATCAAAGCATTTCATATCAGTTTGTTTTTTCCTTCCTTGAAGGTCAGTAAACAAACACAATTAAACATAGTTACACACGCCACCTCTTTTTCAAATACTTGGGAGTGTCCCCCTCCTTTTATAAATTGCAATACGACTTTGTTATCTCAAGGAGCAAATTTTACAATTATTAAGACCAGAAGAAAATCAAATATCTGGAAGGCAATCAAATGAACTAGTCAGTGCTGAGTGTGGCGTGTTACTGACCATGCTCTCAACAACACAAGCTGAGAAAACAAGGCGGCTATGCAATCCCACGGACTCTGTCCAGTCACACATGCACACGCACAGCAAGATTAAACACACTCGCACCGAACTGATTCTGCGTTAGTCATTCTTTTTCAGAGGGTTGTGGGAAGTGAAGCGATTCACATCTCTCCAACAGGAAACAGTCATAACTTGAGCCCACCAACCTGAAAATATGAGAGGCAGTCCTATTGTCACTTTATCAGTTTTTTTTTCTTTGATCATGCCACCTTTTTCCCAGTTTATGGTGAGCAGCAGGGACATTGTATGCCTGCACTGGCCCCATCTATGGGGCTAGTTTATATGGCCCAGTGTCTTATCTCTAGGTGGGCCATGCTTAATTGAATGTCATGGGGTGTGCAGGTTGGCACTTTATTAAATGCACAGACCCCCAACAGGTAGGATGAAATCCATCTCTCACAGACATTTACAACAGCTTGCAAGCATTTAGAATGGAAGATGAAGTAAAATCAGTTGTTTCTTAATACAGAATACATTTCATATCCCATCACTTGAGCATCCCATGAATGTTTAAATACTAACACTTAGATGGTTATCAATGGCTTGTGTACTCGACAATCCTATCCTAAATATTCTACATGAGTATTTGAAGACTTTTATGCTACAAATAAAGCTCGTTTTGAAATGAAATAAAAATGGGAAGTTTAAATGGGAGAAAAAATCCCAGTTCTATCTATTCCAACTTTAACACTGCTTCTTTTAATCTACACCACTGAAAGTTGACCAGTGACTGACTATTTGACAAACATCTACCCAAACAGAAAAATTTTAATCTGAAAAGTAAAAAATCCACTGAAAGAGAACATCTTTGCAGGTGTATATACAATATTTAATTTCAGAAGGCATTTAAGTGGAAGTGTTTATGGAGAAAACATTATTAAAATTTGGCAATTTCCCCCTTGGTGTTCCAAAAGAATGTTTTGAGTTTTCAAATGCTGTTTCACCAGGAAGAAAGAAACACAGTCAGTCAAATAATGAAATGCAAGCTAACATTGGTAATGTCATGGCAAGCGCTCGGGCGCCAAAAAATAAATTTACTTTGCAGGAAACACAAACATTCAGCTGTGCACCATGTTTATATAAAAGAACCCACTCGCTTCAATTCCACTCAGATTTATCTCGCTTCATTTTTTTTTTCGAAATTACTGTCCACAAAAAGACAACACCAGCTGAGAAAATACCAATTATGTAAATCAACACTTGTAATTAAAAACTAAATTATGAAGTAGCATTCAAGTGTGCCAAATGAAGGGAGAAATTGGTCTCATCTCCAACGAAACAAATGAACAAAAAGACAAAATGCCTGCCATTACCGCTCTGCTCAATCTGTGTAATATATGAAAAGATAAAACCAACTGAAGTATTTCAGAAACACACAAATTATAAAAAGGAATTAAACGTCAATTATTTTGTGGCGAGTACATTTGGTCATGACAAAAAGTTTGCAATTTGGTAGCTCTGGAGCTGTGATAAGTAAGACGTAAAAGCACTGAGCAGTTAGACTGAGCTGCAGGGGAAATAAGAATTATTGATGGATGTGGGAAGAAATCCAATTGATTGTTGCCAAATGTGAAATTCCTGCAGGCAACTGGCAAATATATTGGCCAGCAGTGACTTCAGATCACGTCTGATCAAGGAAAATAGCTTGTATGTCAATGTATACCACATAACCAAACACCTTCATGTCTGCTTTGCAATATCAACATATGCAGTTGTCTGACACCAAACAGGGAAAAACAGAAGAATGCACAGATAAAAAAATATCAGAAGGGCACAGCCCCACCCTCTTGAAAGTCAAGGTCGTTGAGGCCCCATTTGGCAAAGTAATTTGTTCCGATATTGGTGAAGTAAATGAGTAGCACACATTGCCTGGCATTGCCTTGTCATTTCCGCTCCTCACAACCCGTTTTTGACTGATACATGCTGGGCTGTGTATCATTTACATGCAGACAGCTTCCATTAATTTGACTGCCGAGAGCCTCCAGTCTGATCGGACAGACAAGCGTGGCCAGTGTTAATTTGCCGTGCTGAATTGCAAGGCGTCCTGTGCGTGTGTCCGAGTGATTGCTTTGTGGCGTGTTGGTGGGCCAGCTCTGCAGTCATGGTGACACTGTCTGTGCTGACTGACCTATAAAAAAAGGGCACCATGTCCTTGACAAATGACGATCTGTTTACCACCTCATCTTAGTTTGAAAATCACAAACAGGATATTAAAGATATTTGAAAAACTATATTAAAAAAAGAGCATGAAGACAATTGAGCATTTCTGCAAATATCCAAGACACAGATCTTGACAAAAAACAGAAGATATCACGTTTAATCTCACAAAATTGTGTAATCATTTGCAACCAAAAGTGTGAAACATCAAGGCATGCCATGTCAAATTTGTGGTGAATTGAAATGTCAAGCCCACCAAATGGCATTTCAACACTGGAAATCGGTTCATCCTCATTTCAACACCAAATGACGCCAGGCAAACCTTATCTTAACAGAAATTTCCTGAACAAGGGCCACGAACGATACAACTGAACATCCCGGGGGCAAGATGTCAAAATGACTTAAACAAAAAGGGTAAGGTCGTCATGTTGAAGTGATACATTTCTGACTTTTTAGAAAGACTTTACACCAGTTAAACATGAAACCTTTCAAATTATCATCACAATTCTTTGCCTCCTCCATGTTCAACTAAGAACACATTCTACAAGAGGATGGATTTCTGGGAAGCTAGAAGCCAGCAGGTTTAGTTTCCCTCTCATTAAAATCGGACTAATAAAACACAGGAAGAATGGGTTCTAATGAAGGCTAGCTTAGGTTGCAATTTTACTCAATGGCTAACACACCTTCAGGTAGTGACTCATCTGCAACTGTGCATCACACTCATCCTGCTACAACTACAACGCATGAATGATACCCCTACCCTTCTTCATTACACAAAAGCCTTGACACTGACATCAGACACAGTTGTTTCCAACAAGATGTCTGCAAACTATTAACTGTAAAATATCAATCCAACCAGGTTTCTTCATACTATCATGGTCATGTGACCTACTGAGTATCCATTGGGATTTCTTATTACCACCCGAGAAACATTGCAACATGGAAGATACTAATGTCATCAAAAAGCAACAAGGGATACTCGAACCAACAGGAAGTCAAAGACAAATTAAAAAGAAGCTATAAACTGAGTCAAAATTTCAATTTTCCTTTATTTTGCTTTATTTTTTTAATTTATTTTGCTCAACTTACTGATTACAACAGTATTTGTCTTCTCTACAGCTAAACTTCAAGCACATATAGATTCACTGCTCTGGCCAGTTGTGCTTAAAATGACTGATATGATACATTACTGAATATATAGATTTTATGGTAAAACTGCCAATAAACTTACTACTCCTTAATCCCAAATATAGTTCGTAAAAGGCAAAGCTGAGTCCTTCAAACATTTTTTCATGGAATGAATTCCCCTAATCACACAGGCTAAGATGTGAACTTATTCCTTTGACCATGTTAAACTTGGTAGTTTCAGGTTGGTCAGCATTGCCATTTTACTTTGGCAGCAAGCCATGGTGAATTAAAGCCCCCCCCCAACTCTTAAGGGATATATCAAAATGGCAACCAGACAGCGAAATGAGTCCAATGTCACATTAGGCACACTCAACCCATCCTGCCAGTCCATCACTCACAAACTAAACCCACCAAGGTTCCTTATGCACTGCAATGTCTGATCTCACTATGGGCTCTCCTAGAGCGAACGCCTTGGGAGAGTAAGACACGTGGAGATGGATGGGCTGGATGCAGCACAGACAGGGATATGTTTGCAAGATTCAGAGTGCGGAATAGGATTTACTTTGATTGGAGTGGAGTAATAAGGAAGAGAGAAACCATGTAAAGTAGGATTGTACAAATACCAAGGACATTCAGCATTGGCTGGAGTAACACCTTCATTCTCACTTGCCAAGGAGGAAGGTTTCAGGCACATAGCAGCACTTACATTGCCAAGGCCTGACTGTGATAATGACCAAAAGTAGAGCAGAAAGGAAAACCGTTTGTAAAAAGATCGCAACGGAGCTGCAGGAAAAATCCAGACCATACACCATCCTGTAAGAGTGCAATGCCTTTAAATTTCTGAATAAAATGGTCTTTCCCACTTTAAACCCCATCCAGTATTACTTCTAAAATTGCTTACAAGTTTTTCCTAGTGTCTATTCATATGCAATATAATCTTTTTGTAAAATGATCACTATTCAGCCCTTCCAGGGTGCCATGTCATTTAGTTTATAAAATAAACCATCCCCCCCCCAAAAAGAAAAAGTTATGATTCAATGCTGAGGTTAGTTTTCAATCTGCCAAAGAGGATTTGGACGGGGGGGGGGAAGAACAACAATCTTCAGAGTCATTCAGAAGGAAGGATGGACTCAAACAATTTCAGGAAGGCATAATGACATGAAAGCCTTCAACACATGGTATATTACTGCTCAACACAGGCTGTTTCAATCCAGGATTGATCTCTAACATACTGAAGGATATTTCTTGGCATAAGTTTCTGTTGGAGTTTGGTGTAATTGCAAAGCCGACACCTGCGGAAAATGAAATCATGTATTGAAGACTTTTTTAAGGATTTTTGATTGAAAAATAGAGATTAGAACTAACTGAATTATCACAGTTAGCTAAGTTAAACTTTGGGTTACGATTCATATCCCATGAATTGCAGGGCACGTCCATCTTATTTGAGGATATTTTCTCCTTAACCTGGTCCCCATAAAAAAGCAGGCCTGTTTCAAAGATATTAACAAGTTGAAAGAACTCTGTGAGATACATTGTAACAGCAGCATTAGTCACTATGCAGCCAATCATGCTAGTCAGAACGATTACCGTGAATGATGCACATACCCAAATATAGCCCCAGATTTTCTCAATTGCATAATGCATGACATATTGAGAATGCTCTCCATACTTGGCAACTTGCCATAGGGATTATGCTGAGCATTCCCATATCAACTACATCATTTTATCATCCCCCTCCTGCTTTTTTTTTTTGTCCTTCAACTGGTCGTCTCTCTATTTTAAAGAAGAACAGTCATAAATTGAAAATAAATGAGATTTTTTTTTCATCTGGCTAATTAAGATAAAGATGCACACCCGTTTAATGTATTAAAGAGTTGGATGTAAAGTGACCATCTCTGCTAGTGAGCAACTGAAACATTTAGACACCGTACGCTCTGAGGAAGTGATAAGAAATGGCATTCTCCACTTAAAAAAATTATCTTCAGATATAATTTTGAAGTGTTGAATCCTTGAATGTAAACTCTCGCTTTTATTAACTTCAAGCAAAAAAAAGAGACATTTCAACATCAATCTCTTGGAAACGTCAACGGAAAAATGAACCAAGCAATTATTATACTGGACATGAAAATCATGAACGTCCAAGTATTACAATAGTACATACTTCTTAATTTAGAAAATGCCCCAAATACAAAATTAAATGGCTAATTTTCAACATACCCTCTCGGAATAAGGTGCACAGATCACGTATATTAAAAAAATATATTGCTGTCTTAATTTTCATGAAGAGGAAAAATGCGCAGTGGGAAATGAAAGATTGATTAACTGCAATCTTGATGCATGGGAGACGTGTCTCCAATCAACGCGATGAGGCTTATCAATATACATTGCATGCATGTGTCCATGCCTATCACACGCCAACAACTGTGCAGCTCACGCTAGAGTGATAACAGCTTAACGCACAGAGCTATGAACTTGACAAGCAGACTACATGTAGCATGAACCGCACAAAGAAGGAGGCCAGAGGTAGTTAAATGCAAACTGGAAAATGGCTTATCCAAACATTGCAAGTGACCCCCCATGCCCCACCCTACTTGGCCTAGTGGCCACAACAGTTCCAAGTGTCACAATACCTTTGTTGCAGAAGGATACCTGCCATACTCACAATGAGCATTCTAATCTCAAGCTACCATCTCTTTGAGCATGCAGCCGTCAGCATCTACTCTATGATCCCACTCATGTACACAGGACTACCAAATCAACCTGCCAAGCCAAGCCAACCCACTGGTGTCTTCCCAAGCTGTCCTGCAGTTGATCTGGTCTGTTATGTTTCCCTTTGGCCAAGCCTTGGCAAGCCCTGCTGCAGGGCACGTTCCTCTGTCCATCCATGGCCTCAACCCCCACACGCACCAAGCCAGATTGCTGAGGAATTCGGCACCACAAGCACGAATCGGGTAGTTCCAGAGTCTGGGCATCCCACTGCGCTAGCCCAGCACACCACTGGGGTTCTCCGATAACTCTATCCGGTTGCAGTAACCATGCTATAGCCATCGGGAACTGATTAGAGTCACTCAGATCAAGCCACCTTCTTAATTGTGCATTAGAGCCCTGGGGTTGCTTTTCACCATCTAAGGCAACTGGCCATGCGGTTGACCACAGCAAAACATTCCCCAATCCTGAGGTAATGTTTCCAGTAAAATCATCTATTCCATATCCTTCTGATCTTTTAAGACTAAAAAAAAACAATCACTTGCCAAAACCACCAACAAATGATGGAATCAAGTTTCCCCTATTAATAAAAATTATCAAGCAACAATATGACAGCAAACATGTTACTAGGAAGAAAAGATTGACTTTGTCAGACTAAATGTTTTGAAGGCATGTAAATAGATGAGATCCTGAATTCCAGAAAGACATGACCATCAATTGTAAAGCACTTGAAAGTAGCACTTGGCCATGTACATGTACATATTATTACTCTTTAGATGAAAGGCTCAGAAGGCTTAATATCTTTTACAGAGTCAAACAACTGGATGGAGGCGAAGGAGGCAGCCATACAATTGAACATGACAGGTGAGGATTTGCAGACTCTCTCAAGCTTTCTAAGATGATCTGAATACAACAAACCATTACATGAATCTAGGCCATGTGAAGTAGGACCAGGCCTACACTACATGATAAGTGTTAAGGGCCTGTAGGATGGCTCCATGGCCATGGCATTAAACTCCATTATTTTTAAGTGATTCTGCCTAGCCATTCCATTCAAATGAATGGGTGGGCTGGCATCTTTCAAACTCTACATAACCCATCAAAATGAAGTTTTTTACTCACTATTAAAAGTGAATGACATTATCCAAAGAACTTCATACAATCTGACACAAATGTACTAAACCAAAATGTGATACCATCCCGTACTGATCAGTATTTTCAGAGCAATATGGCTTAATGGTGAGCAATCCCTACAGACCAATGGTTATGAATGTCAAGAGGTTTTTTTTAGATTGATGAATAGCGTACGACTCCAGAGATAATGTCTAATTCACTCTGGGGCCTTCTGAGACAGTAATTGCCCTCTGTTGTGGGAGAAAATATGAATAATTCATGCTCTGGTGTGAGACAACTGGTGAAAAGCTGTTCAAAGAACTGGTTGGATGGACCAGGGGAAAAAAATATGAATGCCCAGACACTGACAAAGAGAGACACATCAGCAACGACCAATGGCAGGACAAAACAACCGATAGATGGGATTCTTTTTCTCATTCTATCACTGTCACAATCACAAGAGTAAGTTTACAGTGACAGTATTGATTACCCAAAAAAGTTGGACAAGTTCATGATGTCCCCAACATTCTAAGCAGGATATCAGTAGGCCGATGGGGACATCTACTCCACCCCCCCAAAAAATCTGACCTGGAAAAAATGGGAGAAAAATCTCATGAATGCCATTACAATGATTCATCATTAATAATTTATTGACCTTTTGTTTCTTTGGTTTCTTGTAAAAAAAACCACTATATGCTTCCCAGATTTTGTTAGCCATTTACCTATACAATTAAAAAAGACCAAATGTACAAAATAAGTTACATGTATATCCAACAGAAACTAAACCTCAACAACAGTATGCTGATGTCAATACTGTGCATCAGAAACTCACTCTAGAAATGTAAAATTTCCAGACATCTTCATTTTAAATAAGATATGAACCTTTTTTCAAAAATTACCAATAAAGTAACATCAGAGCGTAGCCTACATGAAAAGTCTATTTTTGGAAAAACTTGGTTCCATCTCGAATGAGCTTCAGAAGACAGCCGTGCTGTTAATTTCCGATGGCAATACCCCAGGGTAAGTGACAATTATAATTTGGTTGCATGCACATGTCTTGCTAACATTTCTTGGCACCAATGTGTAACCAATCAATAACTTTGCCAGGCTTTTCTCCTTCCTGCAAACCCCTTCAACTTGATTTCTCTGGAGAGACTACAGCAGGGTGCGACCGAGTGCCTCAAAGTGCAAAAACAGATTACAGAGTTAACGCACCGGCAATCAAAAAGCATCACCAACAAGCCTGTGACCTTGGTCCAGGGCAGCGTAACTCTGGACAGGACGTGGACATGCCATGTGCCAAGAGACAACGCCACCAAACCCTATTGGATGGCCCATCCGGACAAACCTAAAGAGCAGCTGACCAATTGACACTGATCATGATGGTGTCTGACTGACTGTCTGGTAATAGACATGGGAAATAGACATGGCACGCTCCAGCCAAATGAATGCCATCTGTGACCAAAATCTGGCGTCACTTCTACAGTCTGCAATCGTGCGGAACCCAACCAACTGATACCATTCTTCATAACTGTCTCTTTTCTCCCAACTTTTTCATAAAAGAACATGCTGCGTTGACCTTAAATGAAACCGGGTTAGAAAAAAATGAACAATGAATCTATATTTTGGGCTGTTTCTCTAGTTTGTTTCCATTGATGAAACAAACTCATAGAGTAGCGTAAGTAGTGGATCAAAATAAAATTGTTAGCAAAATTGGAAAGCCACACATGTACACTATGTTAACATTTTATGGCTGTTACTAGGCATGAAATGTGCCCATCTATCTCCAGCACTGGCTCAAATTACAGTGATGCAAAGGTGGAAATGTGCAGCATATACATGTACATACAAGCATAACATGTCAGGGATTGTCAAAACTATCGTTCTGATTAAAACAAAGTTAGATGTTGTGTTGGCTCATTGCAAACAAGTACAATAAGCCGAGACCCTGTCCAAGTACTATGATTTAACTTGAGCTCAATTTGATAGGTGCTGCCAAATGGCATTTGACTACAGAGGTCAAAAGCCATTATGATATGAAAGTCATAACGCATTCCTGGGTAGCATATCAAGGGAGGAGTCCCGTAACTAGACACCATCTGGGATTATCATCAGGCCTTCAAGGAGGGAGTAAAAAAATAATAACATCGAATATAAAACGAAATTGCTTCAAGGATCCCCGAGGTCCACTGATTGTCTGGTGGAAAATTTGGATCCCTCTATAACGAGTTAATTAAGACCATAAAAATGAATGATTGAATTTAGTTGAAAATGCTGTAAATGACAATGGATTTTGTAATCTGCTGAGAACCTAAAAAAGATGAGCTCCACAGCATTTCCAAACCTAGTTCAGTTTGAAGAAGAGTAGAATATATCAAACACTGGTGTACTGTAGAAAAGATTCAAATGCAGGTATTTCACATTTTCATGGAGAGATGTTTTGAAAATCTTTAGAAAAGTGACATATGACGGATTTTTACCAGTTAATTCTCTAAAGACAGGCATGCAACTTGGACTTCGACAAAAAACGAGGAAAATCCAATCTTTACAAGACTTTGTACAGTATTTTCCAATTTTTAATGGCGCGAGTGTGAAGTGAAAATGAGGAAATCAGCTGATCTTAGGAAAAGTTACATGCCTGTAAAGAACTTAAAACAGCTCTCTTTATTAAGGTTCAATCATGGAAGTAGTATTTAGTTCAGTTCAGTCACATGGAAGTGGAAACTATCCACTTGTGTGGTCCATCCTCTGTCGCAAGGTATTTCATAAATCTACCAGGAAAACTCATGTAGCTGGTCAATTGGATTTACATACATGTAGCTAGTACGACAGGGTTTTTTATTCTTGCTTTATATCTCTTACATCACAGAAATAGAGAGGTTGGATTGGCTTCTGCCTTTTAGTACAAGCTGATTGGCCAGATAAGGCATGATGGATTTCACTGACAACGCTCCAAAGCTTACATCAAACAGAGCAGACCTTTCCAGGCTAATTCTCCATCAGGGATTTTAAGCCGGTGTTCTGCCTTTCTTGGTTCAATCCAAGCCAAGCAGGGACCAGGGATGTCTCTATAGCTGTGCCGGTGCCATGATCTGAAGTAATCTGCCTCAACTGCTAGTTCCTCCCCCCCCCAGGTGGAATTCACCCAGCAAATTGCCTCAGCTTGTGCATGTTGATGTCACGCTAGTGAGCCTAGCCTTGCTTTGCTCATCTTCTCTCCCAACTCCCCTTCCTCCATCCAACCCCCCCCCACGTAGCCTTTGCAGTCTGCCTCGCCACCATTTCCTCACCATGAGAGCCATCTGGTCAATGCTGAACCTGGTTATGCACGACTGCAAGTCCAATGACTGCTTTGCTGTATTCCTGTACTGTACCCAGGCCCAAGTGTGCCTCGTTGGCCAATATCTAAGGTCTCACACAGCCCGGTTCCGGTGAACACGCTCACAGCTTTCTCTCGCTGGTCTCACCCTACTACTGCTGCTAAACTGATAGAGAAATGGGAGGGGGGGGTTGACCGGACTTAGGGGAAGGAAAAGTACAATGCACCGTGTAAGGCGACAACAGCCAAGACTGGATTCGGGCGTATAGGTTCTGATTCAACACGTTTTCCTCCAATTTAGGGATGCCATCCAAAGGTCATCATCTCACAATGTAATATTGGACAATTTATATGTCTTGACATCCTACGGAAACACAGGATTCAAAGTGGATTTCAGAGAAAGAGAAATCAGTACCAAACAAACCTGCTGTCATTATGCCAAACATTGCATTGTTGAAGGATTGAAATGAAGACAACCGCTACACAGAGAAAATGTTTTGCAATGACACTGGACTGTGGACTTCTGGATAAAACATTAGCAGAGGCTATTCAGGGCAATATTTTTCCCTGGACCTGAGGAAAAGAATTTATTAAAAATTCAAGTCAAACCTTTTTGGTACATGTAGTATTTTGAAAACTCTTTCTAGCATGTTTTTGAAAATGAATAAGCCACTACTTCTGTTACTTCATTAAATAACACGACATTGTCGATGAGTATTTTCATTTTACATGTGTTTTTCAATATAACCATGATGAGTTACAATAACTTATATGTAATTCTCCAGTATTTTGACGCAAGAGTACAACTGTGCCTCAAACACACATCCACCAGCCCTACAAAGGCAAAGTTCCATTTCTCTTAACACCTTTATTTCACCGCATGGCTTAGTTTTGAACAGCAGACTTTTTTTTCAAGGATTTGGACTCCCAGAAAGTTGCACTTGTTAACAGATTGTGACAATCAGCAAGGGTCAAGGGTCGGAGAGAAACCATTTTGCCAGAGGTAAGGCACCTGTGCTGTGTTGGCAATAGGGACTGAACAACCTGTTAGCAGAGGTAACCTAATTGGGTGCAGATTTATACAAAGAGTGCAGACTATTCTTTTAATACCAAAAGAAGTTCAAGAGCAAGCATTTTCATTTTTTCACTGGTTGATCAAAGTTATGAGCAGGTTTTCATACAATGTTGGTAGTTCTGCATGAAGCTGAGTATGCTGTGTTGACTCATGCATCATATTCATTTCTAACGGTATTTAGTCGATATATCGGTACGTACAACGGTGTAAAATCTATGAAGTGGGATCAATGACTGTACATGTATTGTCTGGTTTGTCATGGGCCTTCTTGGAATGTGAAATGTGCCCAGAGAAATCACCATAGTCATAAAAACTAAAGGTGTATCAAGGGCAACAGAGCTGGCAAGTTTTAGGTCCCGGCAAACATTTGGCATGGTATCATTCCAACTATCTACTTCTCGCTGGAAGGCACAGGGGCTGTCCTCTCCACAGCAGCCAAAGATAGCAAAACAAGGGGCATAGGCTAGCCACCCAAACTGGTATTAGTAGCTAAAAGCCCACCACGGGCAAGTAAGACCATCTGTGTTTTAGTTATGCCATAAAGGCTCATCCAACTGCTAACCGGTCATAGCACTTTCAGAAAGGCGCATACCAAGAGACCAGACAATTGCATGCTTAAGTTTTTTTGCCATTTTTTTGCACATGGCAAAGTTGTGAAGAGGGAAACGTGGCCGAACTTGAGGACACAGCCAAAAGACAGTGTGGCAGTAAGCCAAACAAACGGTGGCGTCTCTCAGGCGAAGACAAACAAGTATCTCAACCTTCCTTCTGTAAACAATCTGCAGGTTTATGGCCAGAAGGGCCGACTCCATTTCACCTTGATGTTCTTGAGTTGCAGGGGAGAGAGACAGTGTGTGGTCTAGCGGCATGCAGTAAAGAGGCAGTGCACACAAGTGGCACTCTCAAGACTCTGAAACAATTTGACTTCTCCAATTTGGAGTATTTTTTTCCTGTTACCCACAAAACCTAGTCATAAAAAACGAGAACACAGCCTTACATAGTTTAAAAAAGGAAAGGAAATTTATCCTTTATGTTTGGATGGCAGATTTGTATGATTTAAATATCTCTGACAGATCATAATGGCACTTGGTAATGAAGTTACACCAAATCTTCTTTTGTATCTTATTTGGAACAGATGTCAGATTCATGCATGATTTTGAGACTGAAATCCCAACTTCACAAAAAAATTAAATCCTCACTTTTGTGGAGATAAATATCCTTAACTTTCTTGAGAGCAAACATTCCTTCAATATACCCGTTCTTTACAAGCGTTTACCCCAATGACTGCCCTATTTAAAGTACAGTTACTTCTCCTTTTTCTCTCCAATTGAAGCCCCAAGGCTTACAATAAAACCCATACAAACAGCTGTTGAATACTTGAAAGACCAGAATCTGCAAACCACTTAATTTAAATGGGGGTGCCTTTTCTCTTCAGAGGCTGATTCAAAATGGAAAGGCATAGTTGCAGGTCAACTTTTCAAGTGAATGCACGCTTTTTCCCCAAGCTTCTGCCATTAATCTCACAACAAAATTAACACCATCAAGAAGAAGAAATCCCTGTCTCTGTTTGCCACCAAAAAAAGGACCTCACTCCTACTGAAATTAGAAGGCATGCTTGCTATGTTCCCTAACAACGATACCGATGTAATTAATAACCTTGTCAGCGCTATACCAATCTTGTTGCACAGGGGATCATTGTTAACACAATCTGACATTTGTCCCAACTGAAGTTGGAGGAAAACTGGGGGAGAAAACTGAAAGGCTCTTTTGTTGGGGGTTAGTTATCGCCAAAGTAGATAGCAATTGCCTTGGCTGGACAAAATAGTGAGGAAGGAATAAGGCAAAACTATGGGCATGGGAGAACAGACTATAATGTATAGCTTTGCCTGCCTCGAGGAAGCCCATGGTAAGCTTGGCTGTCTGCCCTTTACAGAAAACCAACAGGCACTAATCCATTGCCACAGGTTGCATAATATTCAATCTTACCAGGCAGCAAGGAAATGAAACTCCCTGGCCTGCTGGCCCCTGGCGTAAACTGCTGGTGAAATAACACTGGGGATTGGAATTGGCTCCTCCCAAAATAATAAGCCAGGGGTATCATAGGGTACAAATGGGGCAAGAGATTATGCATATCCCTGCTTGTCCCCGTACTTCCCCGTGTAATGTTGCTAACGTCTGTTGTAATAGCCCCCTCGCCCTCCTTCCCAAAGAGGGGAGGTCAACCAGTCAGATGAAATATGTTAGGGCATCAACTTTGATAGGAAACACTCCTTGCTATAAAATGCTCTAACCATCCATATGAACTTCAAGCAGTTGAGGCTGCCTACAGCACAGTATTACTTGAGGGCATACTCCCAGGCTAACTCCAAGACAAAGCCAAATATTTCTCATTTCAAACGCTACATACTTAAGCTTTGCTCTGCTGCCCGCCAACTTACACTAGTTTTTCTAGGCAAGGGAAAGTGCACATTTCCGCTTAGTCCTTCTAGCTTCTACCATGCTAACCCACAACTCTGTCACAAATTGCCCCAAAAAACCAATCTACTGCTCTCTACTCATCATCATCAACTACATTTACAAGACATTCAGATCCATGCAATGACTATTTACAGTATTTTAACTAGCATAAAGATTGTACTGAATTTTTCAAGGACTCGGTTCAAAAAACTTTTGGTAGGCCTAAATGTAGCTTCACTGAAACCAATGAATATAATGTTACAATGGCTGGTTTCCTGCTCAAATGTGAATGGAATTTCAGTATCAGAGAAAAACCTCGGAAATAAATGAACTTTGACTCTGTGAGAAAATTCTTGGTTACAAAAATCAGGACAGGGACGCATGATCCATTTCAGTACCTGAACATCACACATGCAATTGGCTGAACATATGAACTGTTTTATAATATAAAACAGAGAATGCCTGTACAATAAGTTTAGATTAATAACCCTAACTCCCAAATCATATTGCAATCCGCTGATTTGGGGCTGTTAGGGATGCTAAGGTGATATGGTTGGGAAACCAGTCAAGAACAATGTAAAAGTCAACATGTGCCGTTTCCTCTATCATCACTGACCAAAATAGTAGCCTGAATCCCAAACAGATGATCAATGACCAAAATAGTAGCCTGAATCCCGAACAGATGATCAATGACCAAAATAGTAGCCTGAATCCCAAACAGATGATCAATGGAAAACACACTCATATTGACATTAATAGAAAATGTGAAATGGATGAACACTGGTCAGATGATAGCATGGCTTGCTGTTCATTACATTCAATCCCTTCGTAACAAAAGAAATGAACTCCAGAGACATGACTGGGTGACAAAACTTAAAACAGTGACAAGGTAAATATTCACAACTGACAATGTGTGTAAATTGTAGCTGTTATGGCACGCCGACACCTAGGAATGCACTGAATAAATTCCACTTGTGATCATGTTCATAGTCACAGTCCTGCTGTGTTTTTATTTTGCGCACAGTGCCTTGCAGTGTAGGACTTGGGCTTTGGAACATGGCCTTATAATTACTAACAGCAAATATTGATCACACGGACTGCCCGGTACGTTTGCCATTGAACTAGACTGTACTTTTCATTTGGACAATAAGAAAATATAAATATTGCTCTGACTACAAATGGCATGTATGAAGAGTGATCATGATGACATCAAAATTACTTGTATTTGTTTATTTTGTTCAATAAATTATTTCATTCACTTGTGTCATTTTAATAATGGGAAGGACTGAATTTCGCGCATTCTATTCCAAAAAACTACCCATGATGACTGTACACGAGATTGCATTTCTCCACTTTCTCATATTGTAAGTAATGGTACCAAATCTGGAAGCCATAAAAGATTATTACCTACCGGTATCTCTGAAAGAGTACATGAAAGATCACATGTCCTGATAAAAAGAGGTTTGAAAACAATGAATGTTTGTGAACAAAGGTAACCTGCAAACCTACATGCTTAACCAAGCATAGTAAAGGATAAAAAAAAACCATAATAAACAAAATTCACAGCAATAAAAGCAAATAAAAAGTAATGGATTTCAAGACATTTTCGGTATATTGCCCAGGTGGACGGATAATAAGTTGACAATTAAAAACGTTTTGTCCTTCTTTGGTTAGAACATTATCGTATGCAGCTCTGACAAGGTTAAAACAGAACACTCAGTGAAACATCATATTTTAAGACATTAAACTGATTTCAACTCAGGCTAAATCCTCCATATATTACTGACCCTCATAAAATTTAAAATGGCAAAAACAATCAAGCACAAATGTTATAATTAGTCGGTATACACTGCTGACTTCTGTGATGCATTATTTACCGATGTCTTATAATCAGGCTTTCCATCTTCTGTAAATGGCAACAAATTGAAAACTGTTGTTGAAATTAAAAAACTCTAATTATCAATTAAAATCTGGCCATTGGATTTTCAGTCATTGGGGAAATTATACACATCTGTCAATTTTTCTGCAGGACAAAAAAATCTGCCAAGGTCGGCCATCCATTGTACTCAGTGCATAATCTTGACTTGTGCTTACAATGGGGGGGGGTGGTCTTGCCGATGTTATGCTCTGACTACAGATTGGAGCCTGTGCCCAGGCCATATTCACACCTGCCATTTTTAAACAAAAAACCCAAGCCGCTGGACATTTGTGTCTGGGATTTGTTTTGTGGGCCTTGTGGAAGCTAGCACCTTGGTAGAGGTGGTAGCAATACCACACCAATGAATACACACAATTGGCATAGTAATTTACGGCCACACTGTGGGGATTTTATAAAATCTCTTTATCTGTTTTTGATGGTTGTCTTTGTGACCTTGGAAACAGTGTTATCAGAGCAAAAGGCAACGTCTCTACACACCAACAACAAACAGACGTGGCAAGTCCATTTCCATCTCCCAGTAAATAGAAATATTCCCAATAAAAGCCAGTAAAAACTGTTTGCTACATGTATATCTCACTTTGTAGAACTAGAAGGCTTCAGTCTACCTGGATTAAATGTCAATTTTCTTTTGAAACGCAGATATATATAACTCACAATTTCAACATTTTAACTTATTTTGCTTCCTGAATGAAATGATTGGAAAGCACCTAAAAAAACACTATGGCAGGCATCATTTTTCACAAGTGACACCTTTTCTAGCCAGAGCGACAATGTGAATCTTTCACGGATATGTAACCAAAATGCTGCGCTTGACAGAACGTGCCTAATTGCATCAAAACCATCCTTGTGGATTAAAAATCCTACATGCATCGTGGAAAGAATTTCATGCATAAATTAGTTCACCGTAATTAATCAAATACTGTCAGAGTCACTTGGCAGAAACACTGGCCTGCTCATAATCGATGTGAAGAAACAGCATTTAAAGTAAAACAAAAAGGGTGGAATAAGCCATGGCCTTGGGGTCACACCAATTATGAAGGATAACAATTCAACATATTGGCAGAATAGGGATAGACTGTTGTCCTCAAAACAAGATAAGCCTTTAAGTTACATACCCTGTGAAAAGATCTTCATTTTCAACAATCTTCTTCCAGAAGACCTCCATGACGGTGATGAGAACCAACTTGACAAACCAAATAACACAGTCACACTGTAAATTGGATGGAGGTTTGAAGTTGATGGTTAGATGTCCGGCCAAAGATGGTTGCTGATGTCTACTTCTGATACACGGCAATCCGAGGTAAACTGGAAGTGTTTCGCTTGAAAAACAACTGCTGCGTTGGAAGAAAGCCAGTTAGGAAAACAATTGGATCGTCTGAAATACACTTGCGAGCCTCGTTAACAACTCAGATATTTGGAAAGATCCAATAACTAGCTGAAAAGAAACACGACCATTCACACCCCAGGTACTTATGGTACTGGGTCACTGGGCCCTCTGGTCCTAAGTTACTGAGAACGTGGTGGGCCTATACATTAGTTGAAGGTAGCTGGACTTAAACTGCAGTGAAAGACGTGAGTATAAGGCTGGTTGTCAAATGTCAAGAGTGGTTTCAACAACTACAGGCTCAACCAAAAGTGTGGAACGATCTCCTGGCTCAATAGCAGCAGAAAAACAAGGCAGAGTGTGTTAGCGGCATGGTTGGTAGTCGGTCTCATCTGATGCCTGGTGGTAGGAGCCCTGTCTGGCCCACAACCACAGCCTGCAGCTTGTAAAATGCCTTAGCTGGCATATCTCCCTCTCGTATTATAGCCTTGTATCCCAGCAATGCGCACACTGCACTATGGTTTACAGTGTTCTTGCACACCCACAGTGCACGTACACTCTACCTCCTAAAGTTCAGTCAAGGCCAATAGCAACCCCTCAGCCCGCTGGTAAACAGTGCGATGACAGCTTGTTATGAACATGAACTTAGTGCAGTCCACCAACTAGTCTTGTGTCCTGGGTTCCCACGTCGAGGCTCCCCGGCATGCTTGGGATTTGCTCAGCTGTGGAGTGTCTTTCATAAAAGGCAGCAGACCAACTCTGCCAATTTGCATGGTGTATGGGTAAGAAGCAGGTTGTGCTGCATGCACTAAGCTTGAATGGAAAACAGCAATGCCAAATCAAAAGGACTGACCTCCTTTTAGGGGGCTGGAGTCATTGAACAGGAAATATTGCGATTAAATGGGCAGGGGAAAAATGACAGTTGAATGATAACAAGAACGCCTATTTTGTGAGCCGATGATACAGCCATTGTGGCCAAACTTGTCGAGAATAATGGCAAGGCACACAAATGGCTCTTAAAATACCAATGTGTGCTTTAGGTTGACAAGCACTTTTTTTTAAAGCAGCAATACAGAAATATAGATGTACGTGTGTGTAATGCATAAAAGGCAGCTGGGTCGAACAAAGACATTCGCAAAAAAAGCTGAGCCTATCTCCCTAGTAAGGCATGAGTAGCAACAAGCAGAAAGGAACTGGCAGCCCTGCCTGTGGGCAATTCAAATCACGGTAAAAAGATTTGATAAAGGTAGCAGCCTAATACAAAATTGGATAGTTCTTGTGCACTTTGGGCTGGCTGCTTTCACGTAGACAGAACGAGTCATCACTTAACACTACTTACAGAGAAAGAAAAAAAATGGAAGAAATGGTGATAAGGCAAAAAGTAACAGACAGCTGTTGGTAAAATACTTAAAATGATTATGAATAACAGTAGACATCACGTCAAATATTTTACTGGCGAATCACGTTCCCCAGGGGTAGCTTACCAACACACAGAAAAACAACATGTAGAATGCTAATTTGATAAGAGTATGTGGAATTAGGTACAGGTACAAATGAGGAAGGAAACTGATGCAGGAAGAAATGGCAATGACTATTAACATGTGCCACAGCTATAAAACAGAAAATGGAAAAAGAAAAATGAGAACAGACAAAATGCAATGAAAGAACAGATGACTGGTTGTAATCTAAAAAGTCACTATGCAGTATGTGAACAAAGAAAAACATTCCGACCAATACAGTGTACCGTTTAGTTGAGACATCAAAACTGAGATAGGGAAGTTCTTCAAAGTTGCAAAAGAGCTCTTCTTTTTGGCTTAATTAATGGGTAAGATATCTTAACAGGTACCAGTTACAAGATAATCAACAGTAGTTGAGCAACACCTTGTTGATCTACAGGTCTTCTCCTTTTGTAGCCAGTTCTACTCATAATCCCTAGCTGTAACTGTTACTGAATTAGTGTTTAATCCTGTTTACCTGGTGGATTTAATCCATACTGATGTAATTCAACAGGGTTTAGAGTATTGTGGTGTTCAGCAGACATTTGATCCTAAAAGGACATGCTTTAACAGCCATGGCCAAATTAGTCAAGTTGCTTAAAGAGTATGGCTGTATTAATCACAGGTTTGGATGGCCAAGAAAGATATCTTGACCACAATATTTTGGGGATCACTGGTACAATGTACAACTAATATATGCAATCCAAACAAATACAGAACAGTCAATACTCAGGAGATTCTCACTGACAGTACTGGGACTTACGGCTCCACTAATTTCTGCATTATGTTAGTGGACTAGTCCCAGCATCGACCAAAATGACCGGAGCGCGGTAAGACTGGACATGTGGTACAAATACCATGTATAATACAGTGAGCGATTTTGTTTCAATATTCTGTATACCTAATTTGCTGCACAATTTTCTTTTTGTATAGCTAAAAAATGATTCTGTGTCGCATTTAATTAGTTGCGCAGAGCAAATACAAAACAGATGATTAAAAGTCAAAACTAGGGGTCAGGGAATTTTGGTGGGTGGGGCGGCGACAGTCAACAATTTCTTTATGTGGCCTGAGAATAAACATATATGTACAGCTAGAGGAAGGCCAAGTTCGGATAACTTTGTCATACTCGTAGTCTAGAGTCTTTGGTTTATGTGAATTCAACTTTAACTTGAGTTGAAAAAGTTTGTGCACGATGATACACCTACAGTGTTATATCTTATCACTAGCCATGTGCATGCCGATTGGCCCCGGTCGGTAAGCCTAAGTCTGTCCACAGCAGGTTTCCAGAACTACTGCTACGTCTATTAGTATTACTAGTGGGTCTCTGCATGTTTTCAATGAAGTGAAGACATGTATACATGCAACCCTTTCTCTACACCATGGTTTTTACGCTGTGCTGGAGTCTGGTTTGTAGTCCGTCTACGGTGTATCTTTCAGTGGTGCAGCGTGGCAGCGGGAACCAATCTCGTGCATGCTGCACGTACGTTCTTCACAGTGAAAACTTTCCAAGTTGCATGTGCAGCCTGCCTGCAACTATGTACGCATATACATGTATGTTTCATGTATGTTGTCACTGTGGTACAGCGACTGTCTTGTGGGATTTTCATCCTATTTTGACTTATTTTACCATTAACAGTTCAGGTAACAATTTGTCAAAGATCCCCTAAGATTTGTTTTAATTCTTTGGAAATCTCCATCACAAAGTGTATCACAT
Organism: Acanthaster planci; assembly: GCF_001949145.1. The sequence continues at coordinate 609,365 of NW_019091361.1, forward strand.
GTTGCATCCAGCAACTGTGATGTAATTTTGAAAACGAAAGCAACATTGCCAAACCACATCACGAAAAAAGATGCAATACAGGGGAAATCACTCACTGTGATACAACGTAAATTGAGTGCGTATGCGCCTTCCAAGTCTCTCAACACTCTGGTGTACATGAAACTGCCAAAAGAAATACAAAGATTTGAAAAGGCACATGCCTCCATGGACATGTTATGCTTCCTGATATGCCTTAGCGCGTCATGTTACATCATGTGAAAAACCTCTATATAAGGAGATTGTTTATGACTACTCGTGAGAGACACAAACATGTACCATAACATGGCATAAGGGATGTTTGCAAGAAATAAAGTAAACTGTTGAACAAACTCGAAGGACTTTCATTATTTTTCAACTGACTTTCTGACTCAAAAGGTATTTATAAATGGGGACACATGAGTGCTTTGGCCAGTCTTAAACATTCAGCTCAAGAGAATGGACAGTTGGCAAGGGACATTATCAGCATCCATTCTCCTAATCGGACCAAGAAAACATTTATTGATATTCCCTTGTAAAAAATGTCCACAAAAACACAAAAAGGTGTATGCATATAATTGAATCAAAACAAGTTAAAAGGTTTTCAAATTATGTCTTTCAAATTTTCCATGGTCCAATTTACCAAACACATAAATGTCATCAAACCTAATCGTTGCATTTTCTGAACTCAACAGTTCAAATATTTTATCCATCATTTTTTCCAATACTTCAAGGTAGATGAGTAGAAATCCTTCAAAAATTTGACAGTTTCACATACAAGTATGGCAGACCAGTCTTGTCTCTGAACAACAACTTGACCTTGCGTGACCTCAAGCAGTCTGTCACTGACCTAGAGTGACCCCAGATTCACCATCACAGCCCCTCCAGAAAGAAAAATAGTGAGGTAGTCAGACAAGAGTTGAGTGAACTTGATGGCAAAAGAAAGGCACGGGGGACCAAACGCAATTGAGAAAGACTGACATTGTTCGGACACAAATGTACACTTTGCTTTTGCTTTCTTTCCCAAACAAGTCCAATGATAAATGTTACAGTAAAAAGTTAATATACCCAAGTGGACAGTGAAGTAACAATGAACATTGAAGAAATTACTTACAGTTTAAGTAAACAATGCTAACTACCCACAAAAAAAGTTCCTGTTTGGCCTTGATTTTTGAGCTAGGTAAACATTGAAATTTCTCTGCAGCTTATTTTCATTATTGATATCATTAAAAGTTTTGAGAGTTATTTTCATTTCTAAGGAGCAATACGTTTTAATGTGATATTCTAAGATATAATAGATTATCTCTTTACATATCACATTAAGTGAATTTGGGTGCAAATCTATGCAAAATACAACTCCACAAGGAATATCCACATACTTCATTTGCTACTTTTTCCCCTGGAGTCCTGTTCAAATTTTACATTGAACTCTATTCTGGAAATAAATGCTTTTAATCAATGGAAGTATAGAGTAGTGAAAAGTCCAGCCTACAAGCATTTTCTTGAGCTAGACTCGCTAATTAGTCTTCTTATCACTGACAGTTAACGATTGTTCCAGTTGCTAGGGCTCACAGGCCAAGAACTGGAATCAACTAGCTTGTTTAAATGGTCTTTACAGCGAAATCCTGCCCGCGGGGTTCACAGCAACACTTGAAGCGAGCACAAGTACACTGGAAAGGCTACTTCAATCATGAACTATGCCTGGCGACCGATGATCGCAATATACCGAGGATGTCTCACCGGTACCCTGCCGGGAGGAAACGATCGACCGGCGGCATCAACTGACAAATATCTCCATGCTGCAAACCCCGTGGATGCAAAAAACGAAACAGAAGACTGAGAAATCTATTGATATTGGAGGGGAAAACCGACTCCCCCTGAGAGACTTGAAGCTTCAGGGTCTTGCCGATAACAAGATAGTAATACACGCCAGCTACTTAACGCTAACACGCAAAGGCCATGTCGCATGGTACCCATTCAGGACTAAGGTGTGACTTGCAAATTTTTTTTAATAGTATTCACTGATCGTAACGCTCTAATTGACGGGGCATTGTGTTGCCGACTGTCACAGAAGAGAAAGAGAGAGACGAAGACAGTGTCAGTGATCAGGGGAGATAGTGACAAGAAATCTTGAGGCTAAATTGGTTCTGGCTGTCCCAGGTCAGATGGCTCAGAGAAAATAACGTCTGAAAATGATGTGACATGGTGCATATATAAATTGTTCCCTTGGTGACCATTTGTTTTCTTCATGTAGTAAAGCTTTGCTGGCTACTGTAATGTGCCTGACTGGCTGGAATTGCAGCATGTAATTCCAAGATAATTGGATGTAACTAGGGAAAAAAAAATCATTGACAATCCAGAATATTCATAACAATTCATGTTTTCTGGCATTTGACATTAAGGAATTGCCTGATGTCATTTGAGTAATAATGGAATGTATTTGATTTCAGGACAAGTCAGTGATGCACGAAATGTAACAGCTTCTTAATAACAACATTCTACACCTCGCAATGAAACAAGCAGGTAATCAAGATTTCAATGGTAGAAAGTCACTCTAAAAACTCAAAGATACAATTTACAGTTAAAGTTATAATCACGAATTCCTGCATGACATGATTTCATGGATGCCAAATCATCCAACAAATTGTTTTTATCTCATTGTAAAAAAACTCCCCTTAAATTTTGGTAATTTTACATCATAAAAAGTCAGATTGAAATAAGTCTGGTGTCACACCCAGTAAATAACAAAACAAGCCAGTAATGCAACTGGAATGCTAACTACTCCAGTATTGGTCACCGGAACACCAAAGGCCTCAAGGTACGGGTCAAGTTAAGGAGTTCAATCATCCAGCCGATGGAAGCAACCTAATTGAACTCGATAGAAATTCATCTTCCATCTGGTGGGCTGTCGACCCAGGCTATCCAAGACTTTGGCCGGCTGGTTTAAGGGGATTTATAGCTGATTCACATGGGAACAAAGGTGGTTCTCCTGCCTCCAAAGAAAAACCCCACTTGACCCTACAAATGTTTGGTGACCATGTCCATCTTGGCCAGGAAGACAACAATGGAGCAACAAAAATCATACTTGTTTTTATGCTCACAAAGAATCTTACATGTCTAATAAAAAGTCAAGGCTGACACACACAGCCACCATCAATGCTAAGTTATGCTTATGTCTTTGTCAGAGTTCTTTAACTAACGTAGGAAACAGTCGTTGAAGCTTTACAGACCTTTTAAAGTTTCCACAAGAGATAAAGACAGAGAGAGTCATAAATTGTGGTTACCTTGGACACATGGTCTGCATTAATGTTTGTTTCATCCTCCCTCCGCCAAGTTTAAGGGTAAAATCGGCAAATGGCCCCCAGATGTTACTGTACGCTGCATTTCGACCAATATTTTTGCTTTTCCCTATTATATTCCTATATTCCTTATATTCCCTATTATATACACTGCACACCTTTGGCATTCAGGGAGAGTTTGAAAGAATTAATGATGCAGTTGATGAGAACGATATTCATGTTACTAAAAAGTCGGTGGCCAGGTGCCAAATTCCATCAAAGTTTCATTAAGGCCATCCTACATGTTGATAGCTATAATTCTAACTAATACATTTCTTCAGATATGAAAGGATTTATGGAGTAGCTAAAGGATTTCTACTGGTGGTCGCAAAGCCAACACAACCACTTTCATTGCCCACTGCTTTTTTTCTTTTGTGCAAAAGATTTGTAAAGGAATATCTGTTTATTGCCACTTACGAACCCAAAATTTACTACTCTTGACAGGCACAGGTAGTCAGCAAATGCATGAACAACTGCATGGATACACAAAGATAGCTAAGGGCAGGGGCTCTGCGAGTGGATAAGAGAGGGCGCTTTGAAACCAGGCAACCACATACCTTAGAACTAAAGATGTGCAAGGCACTGTTTGAGAACCACCAAAATGACATCGTCACTATGCAGACGCACCGGTCAAACAATAAAAGATGCACGCTATTCAAGAAACATCCTACAACGATGTCATTTTGGTGGTTCTCGAACAGTGCCTTCCTAAAGGTGTGTACAGCTGTGTTAAATTGACTTCTAGAAACATCAAAAGATTGAGGGGATAGCACCCATGTATGATAGATACATGTAGTTACAGCTACTTCATGAGATGCACTGAAGAACTGGACAGACTCTTCTTAGCATGAAGTGCATTAACTCTTAGTCTCTTTTAAACTTAGCACAGTCTTTTGAGATGCTACCCCTTCAGTATAATTATTGTATCCTTAAGAGATAATGCATTTCAGGTAAGCTGGTTTTTCTCAAGGCTTTTTTAACCCTTTGATGGATGGGCCTGTTTGAGGCTGACTGAAACACTGAAAATTAACTTATTGGACAGTTTACCATGAAGCTGAGGTCAAAGGCTACTTTTCTATTGGCTACAAGTAATTATGCTTATGTCCTATCAGGATTCTGTATTTTAGATAGACTTGCGATTTGACATGATCTGATGATTCCATGTGTGGAGAGAATAGTCATGTATGGTCAGATATGTCTGTAACATAGCATCTGTAATAAGAGGCACTGTAATCTTTATATGCTCACACAAAAGGGGAAAATAATGGAACAAAGCTAACATCAGTCACCAGACTACAATGGCAAATACTGCAAATTCTAGGCCATGTCAATCAGTCACAATGAAATGTGCAGGGACATCAGAGCGCAAAAAAACTTGAAGAAAGCAAACAGGACATATTTCTACTAATGAGGTATTCCTTCCTAACAGCATAAAAAAGTAATCAGGGATGAAGTTTCATCTTAGACCTAAGAGTAACGTGCAGCAGATGACATTCATCATTGAAGTACTAGACCATCCCATAGAACTCCCAATGGATAGTAGTCACAGTGGATTCTTCTTTCACAAATCAAGCTTATACTACAAACACTCCAAGTGTGTGCCAACAATGGTTGATGATGGAGCTGCCGATGTAAACCCCGTGTCCTTGCATACAGTTGGCATGATTTGCATATCTTAGCAAAATACCCATTGAGGAAGAAAGCACAAGCAGACAAAGCCTTCCACTTTACTCAACGAATTCACAAGGCAATCCTTGACAATAATTAAGTCCTTAAACATAAAATACATCTTCTTTCCAACTCTACTCTACATGTTACATGCAAAGTCCTTTCAATGTTTGGAAACGTTTACGAAGGGCTGGATTGAAATTGGTTATTAATGCAAATGTGGAATCGAGGGAGAGCCACTCTGAACTGACATTTCAAGAGGAATCTTTCTAACATCTAAACGGCAATTCATTCCACAACGCAACACTACATAAAATTCATTTTATGACATACTGACAGTCTCGCAGGTTAATTGAACCCTTCAATATTTAAGATCAAGATCCAAAAATATTGTGACCACCAAAAAGCAATTGATGCAATGAACTGCCACTTTCAATGACAGCATTATGTTTATGCATTACTTCGCTAATTAGAAATAATTCTGTTGCAGCCACAGCATGTTTGAACAAGTGGTACATGTATGTCTGCTTTTTATCTGAAAAGCTTGAAAATGATGCCTCATATACATTTCATTTGCTCTGTTTGCTAAGTTTGAGGGGAAAATAGAATCATTCAGATATCCTGATCTCCCAATGGCGTCATAAAGTCTGTGCGGCAAACTAACAAAATTTCCTGAGCGACTTTCTGAGCAAATGGCAAGCTATCTGCTCCCAGAAGCAGCCCCACAAACTTGCCAATATATCTACAAATACATCTCTACAGGACAAGCTTACCGACCCCCTTGTGTGTGTTTCATTCAATAAGCTCCTCCCCCTCATTTGGCTGACCTACATACAGCCCCCTGGTAATGGCCATTAGGCTTTTTTTTTCCTCCCTGCACTGCATTCATTCAAAGAAAGGATGTCCCTTTCAGGAGTGGCTACGGACGCGAGCCGAGAAAAGACGAAGAAATATCGATGTGACGTCTCTCAGCCAAATGAGCCAGTTATGAAAAGTACACAGCGTGGCGCGGCGATGGGGCGCACCTCAGGAACAATGCTGATTGACCCAAATGTCTCCTCTTGCTCTATGGGTGTATTGTTGCATCGCCCATTTACCTAACACAATTCCACGAGTCTTCGGGATAAGAGACCAGACTTTCATAGTGATGGCCCGTTTTCTTGGCCGCAAACAGCAAAGGAAGTGAATCAACATGACAGACCATTCATTTGGCTCCATTCTCATTTTCTCCTCAGCTCTGGCTGGCTGCTGATCACTGACAGTGCACTTCCAGAGGATAGCTAGAACCAGTGGAAAGTAGACAATGATTCCATAACAACCAATTCAGATTTAACCAATACCAGCTTTTTTTTAATCCAATCCTATTTTTTCACAAAAGTTTGTTATTTATTTACATTGATTGTTATTTTTTCATTTTTCTGCTTTTGAGAAAAAGTGTTTCAATCAAGACGTCTAACCTACATGTACTTACTCTTTCGCGTTATCCCAGTTTGATAGTTATTTCCAACAGTCTAGCCCAAAACTCTCTTGCAGAATATAGCTTTGGTCGTATCCATTAGATATTCTGCATCCATAATCCTTCTGAATATTAACTGGCAAATATGCATGGAAAAGCATGATGTTAACAACATTTTACATGCATTTCTGGTAAGCACTGAACCATGTGATACATGACGTGCTACATGTTACTGTGTATCCAAGGATACAAGCATGAACTCCCATAATGCACTGTTCCTTGGAAACTGTGATATGATTTATATCCATGTACAATCATACCTACCAGTCTGGTATAAAGTGTTTTTGAACTTTTAATGTAAGATTCTATTGTGGAATTCTGAAGTAGTTATTGCAACGTATCATGCCTCTTTCGAAAAACTTAAAATGATACCTTCTCTGATTTATTGACTTCACAAGCTGTCTGGAAATGGTTGATAATGATTGGCCTGATTGGGGTGATTTTTTAACATAGAGAAAAGCTATTTTAAATTTTTTTTTTTGATTAGATTCATCCACAATACTGAATATAGTTACACATGTCCATGCATAACCGTGTGCTAATGGCCGTCCATTTACTGGTCCACAGACCAAGTCCAAGAGTATTGTCAAGGATATCATTCAGCAATTTCATCAAGATTTTTGCCTTTGCTTTGATTAAGACACAACATGAACCCATGAACCCACTCTCTCAATCTGAGGCTGTACTTTCCTTGACCCATGAACTTGCCCAATCAGCAACATCTACTACATGTATTTGCCACCCAAGACAACGCCACGGCAGAATCCAAGGTCTGCCGCCCCGACAGTAAACTCCCCCCCTGACAGAGCTGGGACCATTGAAGCCCACAGGGACTTGCCGAGAAATACCGAGAGAAGAAATTTGGTCTCATTTACTCGCTTTTCAAGCAATTTAGAAACAAACAGAATGTGATACGCGTGTAATATCCAAGGACTGACAATAACCAGCATTTGAGGGACAAAGGCAAAAAAGGGGTTACACAGCAACACACAGTACCGATTCCAAACCTGTAGTTTCTTCAGGCCAGGCTGGGTGAATTCTCTGGAACATACACAGACCCTGATGTGTGACTGGAGGGTGCGAGGTTGTTGTATTAGAAATATGAGCTGTCTGATTGATCGTAACGTGGGCACAGCTCTAAAGGCATTTACTTCATCGCAATTGTCTCTCGCGTGAAAGGGGACAAAGGACAGTATTGCGTAGCGGGCTACATTATGGGCTGCGTGACGCAGTCGCAGGGGTTCATAACATTGTTGATAAGGGAGGCGACACCTTTGGCTTAGAAGATTAATTTGGGCAGCTGATGGGGGTATTGATTTCGCTTGTCAATAGTGTGTTAGAGTTACATGATGTATTTGAAGGTCTTTCAGACCTTGTTAATGGCAAGACCAGACCTCGACCCCCTTGCTTGGTGTAAAAAGACTTATTTCTTTAAAAAGAGCTTCAATGGAACACTTTTCTTTGAAATCTATCCATTCATCTTCCTAGCAAAGTTCAAAAGTCTCAGACAAGGTTACTGAAGTAGTTTTGAGATAACAAGTCTTGGTACTCAAGAAATGAAATGAAGCCTTTTTCAGTAACTGCCATTAAATAGCCCACAAAATAATGCTGTTAGTTATATTCTTTTCGTTCATTTAAGAAGCAGTGTGAGAATATATTTCCTTGTCTTTCTTTCTCGAGCTTTCCAAATGTATGTATTATATGTATTGCTTTGAAACCACTGCAGAAATCAACAGGTACATCAGAAACAAAAGTTTACACAGTTTCTACGTTCCCTGAAGATTTCAAATTCAACAGACAAGTATTCAACCCCAGGCTCAATAGACAACAACTAGTTTGGAGGTCTGGAAGCAAACTTCCACAACTAATGTCTCTTCTAAAGATCAAATTTCACTTTATTCATCAGTTGTGCAATAATGCTTTCCACAGCACTCAAAATGAAGGAAAAGACTAAAGGGGAAAAAAAGAACACAGTGCATTTATATATTAGCTGTCATCCTCACAGCTCCCTGCTGGCGGGAATTCGACAGGCTGAACAATGAACAATGATCTTTTAAAGATTTTCTAAGGCACGAGGAGTAAACGGTACTTTGGACCCTGCTGTGCTTTCAGTGGAAATCTGTAGGAAAGCTTGAGGGTTGTAGCAAAGAGAAGAGAAGAGGGCACAGCAACTGGGCATTTGTATCACTCATTTGGCACTGCAGGGCAAACAGGGCTGCAACTCATGAATGAAACGAGGTATGAATGATGGCCCTGTGGTTTGTTTGCTCTGCGTATTAATGATGACAGTTGACAAAGATTGATACTAGCTTGCTCTAACACAACGTGTCAAACCACCAGCCAAATATGATTTCAATTTCAGCCATTGGGGTTCTTTCCTCCTCACTCTTTTTCCCAATTTTTTGTTTGTTTTTTTGCTCGTGTGCTTAGAGTTTTTCTTCTTGTTTTTTTTTTTTAGAATGACAAGAAATACATTGCCTTTCTCTGTTTCCATTCTATGGTACAAACCAAGCATTAGCCCAATCAAACAACCACTCTACAGTGAGAAAATAAAGCAGAAGTGTGTACTGTACGATGCTTTTTCCAGACTGTCCCAAATCACTAACATTTGGTCCACAGAATGAAGACATAATATTATGAATTCAACACTGCCCTGGAAAAAAAATGAAAGGAAGGAGACACAATTATTATGTCTTCCAAAATGTTCATGAGTATTCTGAGTTTTAGAATACCATCTGAATAGAGGCCCAGATTCCACAACTTCTATTTCATACACAAAAAACAACAGTAGCTTCATTCCCACAGGACCATTGAAAACACTGGCATCCTGGAAAAGTAAACCATTAGGAAAAAGTACATGTACGTGTAGAATTTAGTTTTCTCTAAATTTTAAATTTAGAGAACACCTTCAGCATTGGAAACATTCTTGGCCTCATCCAGGGAAATTTATCAAGGTTATAAGTGGCTTGTACCAGAAAAACACCTCAAGTGAATGCTTGTGTTATCTATGCCTGTCATGAAGCAATCAATACAGACTTCTATTCTTCATATCTTGTCAAGGAAGTCTGACACCATAGCCTGAGAGAAATCAGACACTATCAAAGACAAACAAGTATAAATATTGCAAAGTTTTAAGGCTACAACCCTGACAGAGAAACGTAACAAAGAGAATAGTATGGCTTCTCATGTTCCACTGATTTAACCATCTGAGCAACGATTCCTGTTTTCTTCTCCACACATCTATCTTTCATTTTCATGGAGATGGGGTGTGAATATTTCCTCAAAGTGAGATAAATAGGGATCTGGGCCAACGAAAACATAGCAAAAAATGCCACAGCGGACAATGGATACTGGAATTGTTGGGTAAGCACGTGTGTGTGAGAGTGTGTCTGTGCGACCTAGAATCTTATGTGGGCTGACAGATTCCTGAAAGCCTGGGTAGGTAATTCAGACTGCAGTCCAACCGACAGCCCCAAGACAGAATCAGGTTCTGCAAATAAAAATGCAAAACTATTTCAGAAATTCAAGCGCATCGTTTTTCTCTCCTTTTTGGCTCTCTCCCCTCCTAGCCATGTGCTTGGCTAGCATTCTGGGTTCAATGGGTCATGTGAGCTTAGCATACAGCAGAGGCCGCTATCTGGGTTAACCTAACACACGGATTGGAATATTTGAGAAATGGATCCTCAGGTTCCTAGGCTAGCTTGGTCGTGTACTAGCACCAGGCACTTCCATCATTGTTAGCATGGATCCATCGGTAAACAGTCCATCTCAAACAGTCTTCTCCTAACCACAACCACAAGACATGAAAAGCTTCCCCCAAAAGAAAGGACAGAAAGAAAAAAAAACAAGAGAGAGAAAAACAAGAACGCAGAATTGAGTCATGGCAAGTTACAGTGTTCATATGGGCCAAGCACACACACGCACGCATGCACGTTTTTCCAGTAATACAGTAATAGCTAAGCTAACAATTGCTGCTGTAGTACCTCCCTCCTTCCTTCTACAACCACCCCCCCCAACTCAATTCCTGTGTCCTGTACAATTTGCCTAGTGCAGATCAAGAGTATGGTGAGATTGCAGAGTGGGACGCGTTTGTGGACACACGTTCCCGTGTTTGTTTGGCTCTGCGTGCATATGCTCATGTGGGGCCGTGGAAACTTCTCCCACAAGCTCATCCCTCCGCCTGGTTTATACACGATGGGGAAAGGACAGATTAAATTAGCCCACACCGTCAGAATAAACACAATACAACATTATCAGTTCTGGCCTATTTTGGACGAGGTCCCTGTCCACATTTGGGGCATCTCTTGTTACCTACTGCTGCCGAGGTTGGTCCCGACCGTGATAAGTAATTCAAACCAAGCCTGGAGATAGTTTACTATGTACAGAACAACTTTCATATCTTGAATCAACTTTTGCGGGCGAATATTTATGACAAGGGTCTCCCAGTGCAAACAAACTTCCAGTCCTTGGGGAACTGGGGGGGAAAAATTGTGGAATGGGAGGGACAGTAGATGGACCTCAGAGAATGCGAGAACAGAACAAAACTATGAGAGCAGCATTTACAACTGGATGAGGAATTTGACAAAAAACAAATTCAAAAAGAAAGTATTCAGAGAAGAGTGGGGATAAGACCGTGAATGGGAATCCAAAATGGGGCAAAGAAAAAGGAGAAAAGGCTTAAAAGCACTGACAGTCACAAGACATGGAACTGGTTTTTGTTGTAAAGGACATTCAACGGAATAGTTCCTTAATAAGATTTCCAGTCTTTAAATTAAGCCATGACTCAATGTATAGCCTGAACCCAAACGTGTATGAAATCATACTCAAGGGCTTGGGCAGAACAATGTGTCTCATTATCAATGCAGCGGCAATACATTTTCATTCATTTCAGCATTCACTACTCCATTTTCCCAGCTTTTTCATTCTACTTTAAATTGGATATTGACAATGGACAGAATGGAAGCAAATGAGACATGCCTCGGTTGGAATCTCAAAACCACAATCATGTCCTAATTTTATTAAAAAATCCTACAGGGGGCTCCTCCATAGTGCTTTCAATTGACGACCGAATCACAATTCTCCTAACAGATTGTTTACCTTCATCTCTATTTTTTTCTAAAATTAAATATCAGAGCACGTACTGTCATGTCCTTCCATGAGATGCCACGGACTACAAACCAAACAATACAAAACACTGCTCAACAATGGCAGCCCCCATTTGGTCGAGGACGGGAACACTGTTACCAATAACAGGCGTAAACAAATCAGCAAATGGTCTCTTCGTTACTCTTATAAGTGCATTGTTCCCTGAGCCACCAATAAAAATGCTCATTTCAAGAAAAATCTTATATGTTTCAATGTAGGTGAAGACTGTGCAAGAATGTAACACACAAGGGTAGTGTTATAAGTACATCAACATTACTGCATCGGAAGTACTGGGAAACAGCAGCTACAGAAAGTGTAGGCACATTTCCAGCTGCAAAACACAGTCTTATCCTTGAAACCAGATCCTAACATTTTGTACAAATGACTATAGAATCAGTGGTGGTGCATCAGTGAAATGGTTTGTAACTGGGTTCATGACCTTTTTGTGAATTCTACTAACCAAGAAAATAGTCAATAACTTTCTTTTTTAATGGTAGGGCATGAAGGATTCCTCCGGATTCAAATTTACCAAAAAAAAAAAATTTGAAATGACGTATACTTTAAACCAAACAGACATTTGGGAGAAATACCGAACCATATTTGGGTGCCTTTAAACTGTCAATTGCTTTTGTTTACCTGTGGCCGCTCTGGCTTAATGTGTCCGCCTTGTGTAGGCCACAACAGTCACCAGCAAACCTGCAGCAGAAATAAACTTCCTTTTTCTCGCATTAACAGCCACCACTTACCCACATTTTCATTCCAGCAAATGTATGTTACTTTCATATGATAAAATCAACAGACAAAAGAAGATAACAAGATTGGAGGAATCACGAGTAAAGTCTAGCAACACTTATCAAAGGAAGACATCTGCTCAAATTCAATCCTAACCCCAACCCCTGCTGACTGCACTACTAAAAAAAATTGCGACTGAAGATTTCTATGAGTAAGCCAACAAATCCTGGAGCTTAAGAAGCAAGTGACAGAAAACCCAAATCAATGAATCAAGCCAAAAGCTAACAAGTGCAAATCAACTACTTGACACTTACTAACGACAGACTGAACCCTCAACCTGAGCCATACACCAAGGCATCTTACAAACACACACACACATGTATACACACTCACAGAAGGTTGAGGGAGAAAAGGGAAATTGGCTTTTGAAGTGAACTTAGGCAACGGCAGCCCTTTATACAGGAGTGAGGGGCCAGTTTAGAAGCTAATAACGGAAGACATTGACATCCCGTCAAGATGGAGAGGAGATTGGGATGGGTCCCCTCAAATGCAACCAACTGCCAGATGGCTATCAGTAAGGTGCCAATTTTCCAATCATCCATTTCCTCTATCGTAGTCTCTTAGAACGAAGGGGAAAAAAGGGCTCACCATGTTTAGAGAGAAAAAAATTTTCGCCTCAGTCCAGGAGATGTAAATCAGTCATTAGGGGACATTTTAGAGTACCACTAATGAAACAGGGCAGTTGGCAAACAAACACTGTCTTACAGCTACTATAGACTCCTTCCAAGCCGCTTCTTGCAATTACTCTTTACAGTCATAACTGGTGAACACATTTTTCGGACAGACAGGATGGGATGGATAGCTGTCTTCAAGTGTGCTCGGACAGATCTGTGCAAGCCTGACAACTACCGTCTGGCAAAACCACTCCATGAAAAAAAATGTATGAATTGATTGCGATGCCAATCATCTGACAAACTTGGTTATCATTTTTCAAAAAGTCTGGTAGGCATCAGAGCACACACCCTACCATACACACAATTAACAACCCAAATACAATCTCGATATAACACAACTGGGCACCTTGTACACAACTCATTCCTCTGAATAGAGGCATAAAAATATGACCACACTCCTGTACGTAATCCAGAGTTGATGTTTGAGTCAAAAAGTTGAACAATTCAATTCACTAACTGAGGCAACCAAAACGTTAAACAAAGTCACAAAATATGACTAATGACTTCAGGATTTTTATTCAGTTTGATAGAAATCAAAGCACTTCATTTGACTTTGTTTTCGAACTATTCTGCTCAGACCAGCATTAAGTTTTGAAAACCTAAAGATTAGGAAGCCTGGCTGAGCTCTGCTTTCTCTTTGCAATGAAATTGAAAAACCATAATTCAACAGAAGGGCTCAAAAACAGACTACAGAGATTTCAGCTGTATGAAACCAATCCTTGTTTTAAAATTGTATCATTATAAAATAATAATAATATTAGCAAGAGAGGAAGTAATTCCAGATTCATCATCAGGCACATCAGAAAAATAAAAGAGGGAGGGAATTTTATTGGACCAAGCTGCTGTCTGGAGTGGAGTGGGATGTACCGACCAACCTGGTGTCAGCTTTCATTCTAATTAGCGAACAATGACAGTGATCTATTGGAATGGGTCTACCGCCAGATGAAGAAACCAGCCTTTATCATCAGGGCAGATGCCACAACAATATTATTAACAAAAATCAGATGCTTGGGTTCTGCAGTCAACACTTTTAACTGTTTCGTGTACAATTTCTGCATCTTTGAGTTATTAATAAGTGATACGTTAGTTCTCCTTTGCACAGGGAACAGGAGTTGGTGATGAAAAACTGGAATTACAATAATGCTGAAGCTCTTGATGAAAATAGGAATGACCACATGCCATCATTTGTCATGTAGTTTTCTTTTCCTTGGCTCATCAAGAAGAAGTTTACGCACGAAACGGCGGTATGCTTCTGAGAATGCAAGGCCCTACTCATCTCAAACTTCCACGCCTTTGATTCTTGATGGAGCAAAATACCTCGCAGAACTAATAAGTTTCATAAATCTTTTGAAGAATTGCCGATACAATTTTACTGGAGTGAAACACCTGTCGCCACTAACGTGTAATGTAAATCATTGGAGCTGACCCCAGGAAAAGTTCCATCAAGTATGGAAGATTAATGACAACTGTCTGATATCTTAAAGAGTGGCCTTTTCTATTAAGGGCCATTATTTTCCATTTTGGAAAGTGTAGAGGGGAAAAAAATGACAAATAGCCATCTAAAGCCATTTCAATTTCTCTGCCAAGAATTCTCAGGATTTCAAAAGCAGTTCTTCATGTAGATCTATTATAGCCTGATTGCTGACATACAGGGCACTCCTCAAGCTTTCTAACTAGTCATAAACTCTGAATCATAAAGGCTTCACCATGTCTTTTCACAGTTGAATGAGCCACCTTGTCAAGCAAAACATGACAAAACATAATGTATTGCACCTGTAATTTCCTAAGGTGTAGCCTAAATGTACCTATATGTTGGTATGAGGTTGAACAGCTATGGATAAGGGAACCCACAATTGTTTAGAAAGTTTCTCAGATTTGCTGACAGTTAAATACAGCAAATACAATTTGCAGACGGTGAAATACTGTAAGTACTTAGGAAGTTATCTGGCAAGCTTAAATGACAAGCTATTAAAAAAGGAAAAAAAATCTGATCAAACTTTAGTATTAACAAGTACGCACAGGAAGTGAAAAAAAGTCTATAATCTATTTCTGGGTCGGCTTCTGCACAACAGCTCTGAGCATGGAACTTAGTTGTGAGCATGGCTTTGAACAAGAGTTCAAAGAAATAGAAATAGATTAAGTGTAACTTCTCCACATCTCACAATCCATTTCAATGTCAAACTTTAACAATCCCTTTATTTTAAGAACCATATCAATCAATAAAAAATAAATGACTGAAAATAAATAACATGCCATAACATCTGAAATTTCATTTCACTAATCAAATTGTTGTAGATACTGGAGGCCAGTGAACACGCTGGTAGTTGGTAAGTGGAGAGCAATCATGTGTAGTAGTCATGCCTACCACGACGGTGTACACTAACTGCTTGGTGAGTAGCCCTGTGGCTCAAGCAGCAGGCCAGCCATTGACTCATTAGATTCATGCAGTGATCAACAAATATAGATGGTAGCTCATGCTAAGCCTACAGGTCTGTTTGACAGGCACTGGGGAGGACGTGAACTAGACGGTGCTCGAAATACTCAGTGGGAAGAAAGAATCATAGGAGGACGGTGAGCCAAACATGACAATAGAAAAGTAATTGATGTTCTCAACAGCGAAACTTATTCTCGCTGATTAACGATCTTCATTCTTCAAATCACCATTCCTTTTTACCCTGATGATTCTAATTTCTTTCTTATGTAAATACAGAACAGAAACTTTGAAGGAAACATTTAGGGTAGTTTTTCCATAGAAAGATCATGTTTCAACCGTACAAAATTCAACGAAACAATGAAATAAAACAGGAAATCTACACAATCAGTACTGTTTACCAAAACAAAAACTAACCAGAAAAAGTTACGAGTTATTTTCCATTACTTTTTATCAGCTCAGTTCACTTTTCCTCATTTAAGGGTCACAGAGTTTATTTCCGGATACTGAAGAATGTGTTTCCTCCTGATTTTTGTGTTTCCTTTAGTAAGGGATGTGAGTGCCCTAGCAGAGATTGGTCTTTCGCTCTTGGCAACCATCGGTTCACTGACCTGTGAGGAATTGTAGACTTTGATTATGAGGACCAACAATTATGTATTGTCTATACCCTAGAGGAACTTATCTTAGAAATCAGTGCTATTGGATGAAATTAACTCTAGAAATCTCTACTCCACAATCTTGCAATAGCAATAGACCTTTCGTTGATTTGTCATTTGGTACATTAAACCCTTTCTTTGCTATCATTTAATTTTAAAATGTACAGTCTGTGATATTTCATATAAAACAGGCAATTCAGTTTCTTTCAAGAGTAAAATCATTCCTGTAAAAATGTTTCTTAGAATAAAGCTTCCAATTTTGTAACATGACATGTTTAGTAATCGACAAAACTTCCCACTGCAACGAACATCACATTTTACTCAAACAACCAACCAGTTTCAAGAAAGGCTCAGAAGGATAAAGCCTTCCAAGAGAGAGCATCAGAAGATCTCAACTAGATTTGCATCAATGGCAAGGTCACTTGATGGAAAACACTATTTAGGAGACAGTGAAGAACAAGACTACGATCCCACACTTATATTGACTTTCTGTTACAAGTATTCATACATAGGTATTCGAAAAAAAGGACTAGCCCATCGTTCCAGAAATCAACAGTGAGTCTGAGAAAAAGTGCTTTGTAGCATGTTTTTGTATTATCTCTTGCTTTCAATGTGGGGAAATCAACCCCAAAAAGGTTAGGGGAAATTGAACAGTGAGACGAAACAAGAAATGCACTAATGGACATACTGCCAGCAATCACAACAGGGTACCGGCATGGCAATGAGTGTATTTCAATGCGACGTAGAAAACCCATAAAAAAGTTAGACGCAGCTTATTCATAAAATGGAGAAACTCAAATGGCTTTCCTTTTGTCAAACTGTTTCCTTCAAACACAGACTGGAGATGACCAAAAAATCAGACATGCTAGTGTCATTAACTCGGAAGCAGCAGGTGAGCTCAAGATAAGCTTAATTGTGTCTGTACAGGCCATTTCCGGAGGCATTCCTATAGCCAGGAGGTATATGTATGATCACATGATCAAAAAAAAAAAAATGGTTGGCACATGCACAGACTGAACTACCTGTAATTAATTATTACATGTAATTGGGGTGTGGAATGCACTGATTAAACATAAGATGCATTTGGTATAACAACTGATTTTATCCTCTATCTTTGGTAGCTTGTCTACATGCTGTTGCCTTCATTTAAACTGATTTTCCAGCTTCAAAAACTACATGTACAATGTGGCTTCAAATTAAATGCCCAGAGTAACAGGCCTTTGTGCTTTGGTTAGATGCATTGAGTCAAGATAAGAATGGTATTATGACAACTGATGGTTGGGTTCACACACTGTTCGGGAGCAAGGCAAAACTGGAAAAAAGAACAAGACATATGTTCGTTGCTATTTGTTACCTCTGTTTTCCTAACTCCTGCAATATTCCATTCAGAAAAGTGAAAATACAACTTTACACAATTCATTTTGCACCTGGCTCTGACCATATTCTCACTCAAAAACCAGAAAGGGCAAGATATTTGAAGCACTGGATTTCTCCACGCATTCCCACA
The DNA here is from genome assembly GCF_001949145.1 of Acanthaster planci. Next base: position 627,107 of record NW_019091361.1, read on the forward strand.
GCTAAGGCTCAGGTACAGTGTTCTTTCAACCGGGTAGAATTGGATTTAAGTTGAAACAATGAATCAGTGGCTGGGAACTCAGACTGAATGCTGCCAGTCTTGATTCCATCACAATAACTGCTGAGTTATCCTGCCCACTCTCCCCTCACATCCCAAAGTTCAAGGAAATTGACATTCAGAAGACCCAGAGCCGGCTAAAAGAATCCCCCGACTCCTTTCTTGGCAGATCAAAGGAGCCGTTGGATGGAGCGGCACCGTGTCAGCCAATGGGACTCATTAGGCCAGCTCTGATTAATGTGGGAGAGTCAGACACTCAGAATAATTATAATTAATGGCCACGCGAAGATGTCATGGACATTAGCTGATCCAGTAACCCAGCTAGAGTGCCAACTGGAACGCCATGGAAAACTGGAAGTTCCAAGGCCGTCTGCGCAGATTGGACAGGAACTAAAAGTGGCCAGACAGTCAGTCATGATAACACTTCTAGTTTCCTTCCCCTTAAGAAAATCAAAATCTCTGTGTCACTGACCTATATGTACATGCTGGTAAACTACAGATCTCCTGTGCTTCCACACTTTGTGAAAATAAGGTATTTTAGGGAATGATTAACTAACAGTATTTATAAATCTGTCAATCTCTTGCCCCAGTGTTTTTAAAGTTACCTTTCACTTCTACAGTGCTGGCACAAATCACACACACAGTAGTTAAAACAAACAAAGCGGCCAGTTTTAAATAAAAGCATTGCCTCTGGCTGTAAAGCGCCCTCTACTGACCCAAAATGTATCAAACTGGGAGGTTGCCACTACCAAAAGCAACAACAGTTGAATATTCTTCCATCAGTTTGGATCGTTTTGAAAAAGATTAGACAATAGGTTGGATGGGAACAAATACCACAAGATACAGACAGGCTCAATGTCAGTTGGCAGGGCACTGTTGCAAGTTCTTTGGTAGAGACAGGCTCAATGTCAGTTGGCAGGGCACTGTTGCCAGTTCTTTGGTTGAACCTTAGAAGTACAAGCTAGCTACAGTTCCCGATGGAGTTGACCTTGGCTGACCCCTGGCAACATATCTCTAACTACTGGAATACCTGGCTGGCCAACTGCATGCCACAGCTCCCCCTTGCCCAAGCTATTCTGTTATGTGTAAAACCGACCACAGAAAGCAGGGGAAAAAAAAGCCTTCAGGGCATGGCTGTCTCAAAATTGAAAATTTCTTTTACCCCCAAAAGGTGGTATTCTTTTGGTTTGCTTTCTTTTCTGTCTTTTTTAACGTGTGGATTTGCACTTTTTGCAGGGTTGCACCCACGAATACCCCTGGGATTTGATAGACTGGTGTCGGCCTGTTTTGTTGTAAACAAATGGCAGTGGAAAAAAATAGCACTGGATCAGGGCTTTGTAACAGAGCTGGCATTTGTTAGAGAGAACCTGAGTAGCTACAATAACTGAACACATATCAAGGTGCGAATAGAGCTTTTATTCACCATTGAAGCTTATGCGCCCTGTCAATGTACTGAATACTTAGCTCCTTTTTTTCCTTTATTCTTGCTAGTGTATAGAAGTGAATGGAAAGATTCTGCGATTATAACAGGATGACCAATCTTGACAGGGACACTGAAGCTACTGTACACGGTAATACACACAACCTAGATATCATCCTAGCGCACCTCAACAGAATGTGAAAGAACATGTATAAAATGCTCAAATGAATTGTGCACTGTTGATCTAAGAAAGTGGAAGTGTTGTATAAGTTTCTATAACAAAATGCATTAACTTTAATTTAAATGCCAAATACCCTAAATAACTATCATGATCCTTTGTAGACTCCTTTCCAGCCTCCAATTTCCATTTCAGATGCTCACATGTAAACCACACTAATCTCTAGATCTAGACTAGCTTTGCATTCTGGCCAACAGTTTGAAGCCTTTTTACTAGTTCTTCTTTCTTGTTGTCTTTGAAGGTATTTGGTCAATGTGTTCATGTTCTTTATTTGTTTTTATGCCAAACAAACCAGGATTCCAAAGGATGCAAACGTGACATGGCAAATAAATCTGTAAACACTTTTTAACTCTTTCTTTTAACCACTCCATCCTTATCCATTATCCAACCAGCAGACTTTACAAGCAGACCCTGGGGGTTCCCCTAAAGACATGCCCAGGTCAAAGGTCACTTGGAAAAAAGGTCAGAGATGCCAGAAATAATTTTCCACAGGAGTTGCCTGGGGAATAGTCACAGTCCATGCAATCCTGCTTGCACGCATCAATGCCATTAAAATGTCATAAAAGATGGGCCCATGTGGTAAAATACAGTGGTGAGCAGAGTGCTTTCCCTATCCGAAGTAACCTTGAAGAATCCCCAAGAGACAAGCGTCAAATCAAATCAGAACCAAACTGGAAAACAAGCCGCCTTTGTAGGGGCTGTTGGAATCTATTCCAGCAGGAGAAAAAGTCTGGCCCAGAAGGATGCAAAGACACAAAAACTTGCCGCTCAGTTTGGAAGTTGGGGAAATTGATCTGTGCCACAAAGCAACAAGATAGCGTTCCGAAATCTCAGATCAGAGGCAATACAGCATGAAAGGCCACAATGTTCATGTTACCTCATCTTCACACTGAGGGTCAAAGAACTAACATCTACAGTGTCTGTGTGTGCACAGGAATTCATCACCCTTCAGGCAGCAAAAATTTCATGAATAGGTCATGACGCAATCTCCTTAATTACACACCGTGATCAGGTCCAAGCATTTTGCTCCGATGAATTTTTCTACAGTCAAGAGGCAGAATCCAAAGTCGCGGCCAGTTCACAGGCTGTGATGTCTGTGGTTGAATTGATGGTACATGTAACTGAGAACAAATTTTACTGATCCTTGGCTTTTGTCTCAACCTAATACTTGACTATTAAAACCAAGGTGGCTTAAATTGCTTCAAATGACTCTTCCATAATTGTACAAAGTTATATTTGTGAAATAGCCAACAGCTTATCTTGAACAATTACACGGTTAAACAAAGACCACTGACAGTCCATTTTGAACTATTTTATCTGGTCCTACATTGACTGGCTCTTTTTGACACAGACTGCAGACAAACTTTAATATGCACCAAAGTCCCCGACGCTTAATCACATAAGCAAGATATCATGCACGTATGTCTAAGGACTGACTTGCTTTTAAAGGGTTACAGAAATTGAAAACATTTAGTTCGCATGAAGTATTTAAATATAACAATAAATATGTAAACCATTTCAAAAACATCATGAATTTAATGTTTACCTCATTAATTGTGACCGCAAATGAATAAATATATCCTACATTTCCCTGCCCACAAAAAATCCCCTTTTCGCCGTTCGCCTTCCAAGGCTGATTGGACGACGTCATCGCCAGACAGATGCATGTACAGTGTACATGTACATAGCGCATCGTGCATGTACAATCGCACGCTTGCAATGGACCATGTTGTGTTTGATGTAAGCTTGACCAACAGGGCAAACACTGTTCCAGTTCAAGAAATACACAGTAGGACTTTATCTTTTAATTTCTTCCCTGATCTGAGACAATGTTTGCCTGTTTGCAGTGTTTCCCATGGTTATGTACTTACTGTTATTTTTAAATACTTCACATGAGCTAAATGTTTTCTATTTCTGTAACCCTTTAAGAAGCAAGGTATCATCGGTGCTACTGAATGCACAATGTTCTACCAGTGAAACTGTTGCTTGTCTCAAGAAGGTCATAGGAAGAAATGAACACCAAAAACCAGTGTTACAACATTGGAATTGGCGCATGTGGATGTGTTCAAACTAGTCTACTGAATACTCAATCTCTACAAATGAGCCTATATCACTACTGTAGGTTTAACAAGTTGTTAGAAATGGACAACACAATGCAGCCTTTGTGAGTAAAACAACATAGAATTAGGCTCTGAGACATCACTGTAACGGCTCTAATGACTGGTTGCGAGCAGTCCTGATTCCCGAGAATGACAGCAAGCAATGTGAGCTGAAGGGTAGGCAAGTGTTTTACTGCCTCCCTGCCAAGTAGAAGACACGCTGGAATGCATTGATGCCGTCACTTCACTTTGTCTGGAGAAGGCCATGTTCATCTCTCAAAACTCAGGAGTTAATCATTCCCACTGTTTCCTCTTCCATCCTTGGTAGTGTTTGGTTTTCTGTAGTCAGTGCAGACACTTCCTGCCATATCTAAATCCAAAGTATGTGCACTAACCAAAAAAAAATGACTTGACAAAACAAGCAAGCGGGACCATGTGTGAGTGACTTCTCAGTTCAGATAAGGAACGTACCATGTCTGTCTTGATTTCCTACAGGGAGCTGTTGTTTCATTCCCGACATGAAAACATGCCATTTCAAGAAGTGTGAAACTTGGCATCATCTATGTCACCTGAAGGCCAAAGGCAAATCCTTGCTTGGAAAAATGCCAATCGGCAATCATGATGTTATGTCCTGGCCATGAAATGCCATGATTCAAGTTCACACACTCACTACACACACAGGCAGACAACATACTTACATGTATGACCTTCAAGTTTTCTGGAAAATGAGTTACGGTATTCCTCCTTCACAATGAGTACCCCATCACGACATTTATTTCTACCATATGCATGAGTAGAACTAAAGAAGGTCGCAATATCAAGACACATCTCTTCCTGCCTGTCTCATGTACAGTGAAGCTTAACAGCAAGCTTAACAGTCAAGCAACAGCACCAATGACATTATCGTGATGTAATACAGACCAAATTTCTATATTTGACATTCACAATAATTTATCATGACACAAACAGAGGGCAAATAAGGATAAGGATTCAGAAGGATTAATAAGGATTTTGGTTCTCCCTTCAAAATCCCCCCACCAAAAAAACACCATCAAATGCAAGTTTTGTGCCATCCAACCAAACACGCAACAATGCATGCAAACATAATGTCTGTCAACAAGAGACAGAAACTGTGTCAGCCTGTTCGTTTTCAAATCCTGATATTTTCCTGGCAATGGGTCTTAGTAACCTCTACCCTATGCTTACAACACTTTGCAATCAGCAACTGTTCCAGGAGAAGTATTGTCGACTAGCAGTGTTCACGAAGGCTAACCGTGACCCAGCTATTGTGATGGTGACAGCGTCAGGTTGCTGAATGCCTACTCGGAAGCACACACACCTAATGTAATTTTCCTACACTTGCCTCTATTGCCATGCAAATTTCCAATTTCTTCCACTAGTGTGAGCACATTCAAGGGAGAAACTCGGCAAGAAAAACGCCAAAGAAATAAAGAAGGGAGAGGGGTGCGAGAGCTAGTGCTGGGCTGGGAGTATTGGAAGCAGACTGGAGAAAAAATAATTAATTTCACATGAATGGTGTGATCCAGACATTTGTTTGTGTGGGGGGGAGAGAGAGGTATCAAAGGCGTGTAGAATGTTCTCTTCAGTGCACTGGACACGTCATACAAATGCTCCACAAATTACTTCTCCTTGCCATGGGAGATATTATCGATCAACCTATAACAAAGAAGTCACTTGATATCTGGCAGCAGATCAAAGGTACCGCCTGGTGACGGGTCTGCTCTTCCCATCTGTGACTAATCAGATTTGAACCAAAATAATTTACAGTATTTGAGCACGCTCCTCAAGGAAGTTCCAAATTATCAGTTTTTCATCTAAAATCTACAGGCCAATTTTTATTCTCAACAAACAAACCAGAGCAAGATGTGGGGAACAAATAACAAAAGAAATACAAAGAAACCAACACTCTTACTGCCACAGATACCAGTAAAAATAATACCAACTTGAGGACAATAGAACAAATATAACAACACTTACCCTTTTCTTCTCAGCAACAAGCAAACAAATTGCCTCTGATTCAAACTATATCATAATGAGAATGGAAGACATGGGATGGCAGAATGTACTTATCACATGAGTCATACATACCTGCAGGAAAAAAAAATGGACAAACCAGAAGGAACAACATTTATATTAAGGGAAATGCTAGAATGCTTATTTCATAATTTGAAATTGACAGTCATGCTTGAAACTTTCATTTACAACACAGCTGGTATACATAGAGTAACCAAACTCATCCATTAGCTTCAGTTTGTTTAAGAATACAAAGTCTGGCCTGCTGTCAAATTTGTGTTCTTGAGAAGGTTTCTTCTTTCAAAATTTGTATTTCAAAGTCAAATTGACGTCTCTATTTGACACCAGATATATTGATCTGTATCTGCAAAATTGTGTAATAACACTCAGCAATGCCATCGGTCAATCAAATTGTGACATTTAACATAAATTTGGAAGAATGATAAAAGAATTCAATGTTCTGCAACTTTAAAAAGACAGACCTACTACTGAAGGATAAAGAACTTTTTTGAAGAGAGAAAAATTGACGACTCTCCAGTGAAGAATGGCACCAGAGTCGTTTAATGACACGCTGGGGACAACACAGGTATGAAATGTGGCTAAATGCTACGTCACTACCACCATTTATCATTCCAGCACACAACATTCACTCCTTCAACAACTTGGAGTCCAGCTATTTCAACAATGCTGAACTCAGACAGACCCTCAACCAGCACTGTCCCAAGTTAACTTCAGGGAATTAGGGATGTTGTCTCTTGAGGACCTGTAGGAGGAGGAGAAGGATTTTGTGGTGGCAAGAGGTACCAAAGAATTTCTCCTTGGGGAGGGTTATTTTTACTGCCATAATCTATCTTCACTCATCTCACTTTATTTCAAAACATTCTTGTAATAGCTTTCTTCTGCTGACTACCCTGAATTAGTAGGCAAATGTACATAACCGAAAATTTAAAATTTCCTATCACCTTTTCTATGTTCAATATTTTTTTTTTAAAAAGTGTTCTGCAAAGTTCTCTTTTTCAGTGACAACTTGTAACTGTTGTGAAAAGGTTACATTTGAGGGCAGCATAGATCAGTTCTTTTATGTGTCAACCATGACTTCAAATGCTTACCTCATTCAGTTTACCAAACCACATCCACATATCAGTTACTTTCAAAGGGCACTTACTCTTCCAGTGGAAGTCAAAATGTTTGAACTGACAATAACACCTTCGAACTTCATACAAAAAATTCCACAGGTCTGAGACAACTGAAAACAGCCATCTACATAACCTAGAACAGTTTTCTTGCTTTTTCTCCTAAAAAAATCTCCACTTCCATGTTTCATAAATGCGGTAAAATGATCATTGCAGGTATTTCCTTACTGATGTTATTCAGCTAGAGTGAAGTCTTTTTTTTTTACCTGAAAAGCAAATTTTGGAAACCAATCAGATCATTCAAACAAGTTATCTGACATTACTTCTTATAACATCAAAATTACAGTGAACAAAAAGGTTCAGATAGCAGAAAAAAGTCTTACAAAAAAGGCAAGCGTCAAGTAGTTTTAGAATTGACGAGTTTGCAATTTATTAATTATCAAGGTAGAAATCTGGTAGCATTCACCAGGGTATTTACCAAGCCACCTCTGATTTGTTGTGACACAAATTCATTACAATTTGGCCAATGTCCTCTGCACTACTTTCCACTCAACTATCAACCTTGGCACAAGTCTTCTTGAGTAAGTTTATGAAGGAAAACTCCTGATGGATGAAGGATTTTGTTCCCCATTGTTTCAATTACAAGGTAATAAAGCATGAATCACTAGTGTGTGCTTGCCATCTGCCTGTGAACATGTGCATACATCTGCTGATCACTACATAGTAAATTTCATGTTATAAAAAACAGGTTTGCAAAACTGAAAACATTTATAAATCACAACACTTAAACGGTATCAATTACAAATTACCTGACAAAAGAATCTCTCAAGAAGAAAAAAATGGATTTCATCCACATCAAAAGAGAATTTTCATCAACTTTCAATTAAGGAAAAGACAAAACATAAATCTGGGTGCTTGGACAAGTAATGGTGCATTTTCATTGTCTGCTTAACAGATCACATGAAACTTACTTGAATACTTATTCCCCTCTAGGAACTGGAAACAATCTTTAAGTGTTGTCATAAAGTTATAATAAGCTATAAAGTGTCCATGTTGAAAATCCATTTCCAGCAAACAAAGCGACATCTTTCAGCAATGCATTTGTCACATGGAGAATGTTTAAAGAGCAGGCAATCTGGACACAGTACACCCCCAAATCTTTCAATGGTAAAGGCCTAAATTACATGTTCTTCCTCAGCAAAGAGTGCTTAGTAGATAATGCATATAATATCTGAATACAGATGAGCTAGCCATACATGCAGCTAGCTATACTTGTGACACCCTCCAGTCAGTAGCTGGTACATCCTAACACTAGGTGGCGCTACAATACCATGGCTATTATTTAACCATTCCTTCCTCCATGACCATAGGGACACTTAATGTTTACAGCAATCAGTCCTTAGTGAGAACAAACTATAACAATGACTTAGAAAACAAGAGGACAAGTTTAGTTTGTACAAATGAACAAGGATATTAAATCAACTTTTCCAGCAAACACACATTAACTTGTATACCCCACTTCCTGTGGCCAACTTAATCAAAAGGGTTGGAAAAAATTTTCCATTTCAATTAAGAGTATTAGAGTATTCTATTTTGGGATATACAGAGAGGTAAATGAAGGGTAAGATTTATTTGACAATTAAACTTTGCTATTTCTCAAAACAAATGACAAAGTATAGCCTTTATGATCTCTTCTCTTGCATAACAGGAAGGACAAAGACATCCAAAAAAAAAAATCTGGGGGGGAGGGGCCAGAAGAGAGGAAAGAAGCACAAAGAAGAAGCAATTTCACCACAGCAGTATACATTACAGAGCTGCTCAATCATGAGCCACATTGACAGAACTCCTTACAAAGGTGCTAACCCAAACTGCCTTCCTTTCTCTAGCCTAATGAATTCAATAAAGCGTTGTTGTCTGTGTGAAGTGTGTACGGGAGACTTCCCCCCCTGACATGTTTACTTGCAGCCTGCACCTGGCATTTAGTACATACACACACCGCAAATTTGTATTTGTTTATGAAATTGGAATCTGAAAATGGGTCGTGCAAAACGTGTACACAGAGGGACGAAAGTGGGCAAATTTCATTCCACAATTCCATTGTGGTGAAGGAGGAGAGTGCTATACTTTGGCTTCACAACTTTTTTTTTTTCATCCTGGAAATTAATTCTATCCGTGAAGCAGTGATCCACATGAGATGGAAATCTTTAGAAAGGAGAATTTAATCTAGGCAATGGCATACTCTTTCTAAAGCATCAATGAGAACAAGGAATAAGGTTATCCTGGGAGGGAAAAGACCCAGGGATAAGGGTTGCAATAATCTCAAGCTTTAACGAACATTTAAATCTAAAAAAAAAACCTGCTCAGGAAATCTGCAGTAAAAAATAAACGTGTGACCAAGAACAAAAAAAAAATGACTCAAAAGATGTAAAACAGCCTGATCAAAACCTATGAAATGACAAATTGATTACACATGACATGAAGTTTAAAATCAATACAATTATGATTTGTAAAGGTCCATACATGCATCCAACGGCTTCATCCGTAAGTTTGAAAATTAACAAGAATTTGTGATTATTAAGCATCCAACAGACTTCAAGAAGACTGAATCTGTGATTCATGGCTCCTGTATGTCAATCTGTCAGTCCACTCAGAAAAGGGCAACTTTTTTTGCCTGCTTTAATGTAACTGTGTGGTTGAAAAATCGTGAGTTTATCAAGCTCTGTCATTATCCTGTCATTACCAGATACTACTGTACACAAGCGTGAAGCCTGGAGGTAATTTATTGCAGAGAGTTGAACGTGTACGCACTTCACCGATCAGAACACGACACTAACATAGCTCTGGCACAGACTCGTATACAGAAGACTAGTGAGACGGCAACATCCCCTCACCTCCACTAGCCCTAAAAAGAAAAGAAACATCCTACGAATGCTGCGCCAATTATTTCTATGTTTATTTGGAAAATTTGAGTAGGCAAATGCTGACACTGGCCTCAGGCAGGACATGACAAAAATGACTTTATACATCAACAAACATTCAGTCTCTAGATGTTTATTTTCTTAAATCATGTTTTGAGAGGCATCGACTCCAATTGAAAAAAAAAATCAGATGCAAAACAACAAAACATGTCAGCAGTCAAGACTACTGCACTTTGTTTCACTTAAAAAAAAGGACATAGGTTTGCTGAACAAAAAAATGGGGGAAAACCTGCAAAATTAATTAAAAGAAAATAGACCTTAGCACAGTCCAAACACTTTGCTTCTACATGTAATTAATTATAGGTACTTCAGATTAATTTTGCTAACACAAGGAAACAATTCTTTTACAAAAAAACCCAGCATAGACATGTAAATTGTTTCAGCAAAATGGAACAAAAAGCAACAAGAAACGTGGTCCAAACCACTCATCTGACAATTAATTGAAGTCCCAATTCAGAAATTTGTTTCACACAGAATTTATAATGCAATTTACATCCGATGTCAATTCACTGAGGCTGTTGAAGCAGCCAGTCCAAGCCGCAAATTATCTCAGTAAACATTGGCTTAGAATGATTAGGCATTGCTTACCTACCAACACAACCCCCTTCCCCTCCAAAAACAGCCAAGATGCAGGCCCAGCACTAGCCACAAAATTCAATTAGTCATGTGCCAATGTATCCGTTAGGCTGACACGTGTCCCAGAGATTTCACCTTAGATGCGTATTAATTTGCCACTCGTTCGGACGCCTTTTGCCGCAGTGCTGTTAGAAATATGAACTCTATCCCTAGCAGTCCCATTGGTTAATCAAGGCGCAAACTGTGAATCTTAATTATCGCTCAACCTCGACTGAAATGCGTAGCACATTGGTCTCTGTGATTGTGCCTGTCACATTTCATGCTTTGTGCATGTAGCTTTTGGGCATTAGTGTTCACCAAATGGCAGGATTTATCGCAAGGTGCAAAACCAGAGTTCCCTTCCCCCATCGGCAAAACTACGGTATGTCTGGCATTTCACATGTGCAACGTGTTGCCAGCAACACCCATGTCATTTTTTCACACTTAGGAATGGAGGTCCACGTGAAGATTTTTGAGTGACAGAAGATGGTCTGATAAACATGGCACATACTAAACCAGTGTGCTACCAAGATTTTCAGACACTGCATTTGAATGAAAATAACTCCAGAAAAAGCAGAAATTTCATGAGGATCTTTCACCAATTCTTCTACTTCTGTGAATCTTGTTTTTGTGTAGGAAAAAAAATACTTTTAGTAAAGGCAGAATAATGAACAGGCCTTCAAGAAAACGCTGAAAGAGCTTGTGTTGATATGAGTTTCATGTCTACAAATTCAAGGCAAAATTAAGGAGAAAAAGGAGAGGGAAGCTTCACCCTAATCCCCTTAGGAATATGTAACATCATACTCAAATTGGAGAATTGAGGACTGTTAGGGTTAAGGTAACACCAGATATAAGTTTTGATAGGGTGCTTTAAAAAATTAGTAAGAAAATTGGGGGGGGGATAAATCAATTTGAGCACAGGGCAGAGAGAATTGACAAAGGTGTGATTTGAACCTTCAAGTGCTGCACCAACGCTCAATAATGGAAATATCTCGTTGTCCACCAAATGCTCAAAGGACAAGGAAATCAGAGCTCATTTACTTCACACACACACAATGTGACATAACTTTTGGACATCGACCATTTTCTTACCACTTTTGGTATTTGTGAAATTGTCCCACCAAGATATGTTCAGACAAGTTGTCCACAATTAATGTTAAGGGTCAAGTCCCATAAGCAAAGTCCTGTTGTCTTTACTATGGTTCTTGTGCTTAAGACATTTACATGTAAGACATTTACATGTAAACTATGAGAGTGTGTTTTCGTGTGGCTCTGGTATACATGTATGCTCAATTAACAGCTAAAAATGACAAAATGATACTGTGTTAGTAAAACTTCTCGGACTTTTGGGGCCTAATTTCACGCTCTGTGTACACATACATGTGACACTGGGATATTCCCTGAATTACAATACCAGAAACAGCAGTTGCCGTGAGAATGCTTAGGCTTTGAATGCATTGATTTCCATGGACCACTTCTGCAAAGAAAATGTGGACGTTGATAGTACTGCTTGGTGAAAAATGACGTCATGATGGATAAGAAAGAGGTCTGGATATCAGCAGTGAAAAAAAAGCAATGGACTGAGCAAGCAAAGTTATCTATTGATGTAAAAAAATGCACTATTGGCTTGATGACCAAGGGCAATAACGGCAAAAGGCACTTTGATCTTTGTCAAAAACACTCTGCACATTGTGACTTGATCCTGCAAAATGAGTCCAAAAAATGTAGCACCAAGCATGATAAAGAGCACCTGAACTCTCTTTTGTTTTGATCAGTTTGGCATGAACTTTGAATTCCTTTGAATTTCCACTCTGCAAAGTTTTTTCAAAGCCTGTAAATCAAAAGTACCGCAGCTCTGTTGACTTGTGACTTTTTTTTTTCAGGTTAGGTCAAAATTTTTCTCAAAACTATCTTCACTGAATCCATTTAATGGCACAAAAAAAATTCTCTGAAACAAACAAAGCCATATCCTTGATGCTACTGGTCAATATTCAGGCATGTAACATTCTGCAAACACAGAAAAAAACAGATGTTAACCCACTCCAGAGCAGGAAGCAACACAGCAGAGTCAACATTAACCTCGCCACTCTCTTGTTTCCAGATGGTGCAAAGCCTTCTAAACATGTACGAAAGAAACAGATTGAGAAACCAGGAAAGACAAAGAGTGAAAACGTCTAATGTTAATACACGACGGTACAAAAATCTTACACAAATGATTCACACAATCAATACTACGCAAAGGTGTGTAAGCCTGTCAGACACATTTGCTGACTTCTTCCTTCCTTCTGTTAAAATATTCCCACAGGTACCGTCAGAAAAATTAATTCATTTAGTTCATCTTGCTAGTTTGCATCACAAAAATGCCAACAGATCATTTTGATCTTTTAAAGCAAAAAAAAAAAATTTAAGATTAAAAAGACGCTTTAAAAAAAAACGTTGACTGTGATAGTATAGCAGATCAATGTTTCCCAGATGGTGGCTTTTGAAAGTCTTTTTTTTTAAATTCATACAGGAGACACTCAAGAAACATCCTGATCTGAACCATGCAAACTGGAGTAGGAACCTGCATCAATGTATTGATTCATGTACCCATTAAGGCACATGGCACTACCACAACTCCCAACAGTCAACCGATGAGTCACTTGCAAGAGGGACAAACAATTCCCAACTGGGACCTAGACTGCAAATGGGTTGCACTAATTGAGAGGAACTATAATTGAGAATGAAGGTTTCAATCTCTGTGTTCCTGTTTTGTATTCCGCAGACGGCTGTCTCCAACCTCTCTGCCTTTCACAGCCTCCAAAAATAAATTTAACTGAAGACAGTACAGATGTAATTCATCATAATATTTTTAAAGGAAAACAACTTGAAAAATTGGTTTCCCTCCTTTACTAAAATCATATTTCACACTTCATAGTACAGAATAATTGTCCTAAAATTGCCTTATTTGTTCCGTTCTTTTTGTTAAGTACTGAAAAGATTAAGTCTTCTCAGCAAGTGAAACTTTCATTTTGGCACTTCTACTTGTCTGTTTTGTTTCATACTAACCTAAATTTAGGCTCTAAATGAAAATATGGGCAGGAATTCTTTTCTTTTTTTTACTGAGGTATCACTTCTGGTATTCGGGAAACTCTGAGACGCAATTGCCAGAAATTCACTGCTAGAGAGAGCACAAAGGCAACTGACAAAAAATCTGACAAGGACTTTCAGGGGAGAGGGGGTAAATACAAATTATCAAATTTTGAAGACTAAAAACTAAGTTTCAGAGACCAAAAGTGAGACAAGTTCATTCCCAAAAACCTGTTAACAGACAGACTTTTAAAATAAGACGGACAATGACTTACAGGTACCTTCAGGGAAAGCATTCACTCTGCTGTATATTCACATTAATTACACATATCTATAAATTAATCTCCCATCTCATTTCAAAGATATTCCCATGATGAAAACTATTCTCAGCAAATTCAGTAACCAATAAATTCCAAACAAAAGTCCCAATGGATCCACCATTCATGGTCATCAAATACACCAGAAAATGAAATTCCCTAAATCAGTAGTCAGATTTAAAATAATTGAACAAAATATATCTTAATGGAAATAAAGCTCTTTAAACTTCAACACTTTTCTGTTGCTCTTGAAAAAAAATCTCTGGATGGAAAAACCGCATTCAAATTATTTTTAATTGGCATTTAATATGTTCTCACAAGAGGGCGCCACATCTATCTACTTGAGTTCAAGAGAAATCATCACAACATGCAGAAGTTCACAGCTAGCTCTGAACAACAGAGGGCGACGTTTTGCCTGTGTATTAAAGAGGAGAAGTGAGGAACATTTTTTTTCTGATTAGACAACAGTTTTGTGTGTACTTCATAACTTCTTTGATAATTTAATGCCCACACCCCATAAAACATCCGCCATCAAATATACTACACGTTCCTCTGTACTTTTGGTTTCTTTTTAGATGAAAGAATGTATTTTAATCCAATGGTTTCTGCTCAGTAATGCATTAAGCCGCAGAATTTGTACACTTATTAATTTATATTATTTCAGTCACAGATATTCTCAAATATGCAATAAGATTTTCTGCCCATTCCTAGTGTCTACATGTCCCTTGTTACGATCACTCAAACCATCAAAGTCTCCTTTCATTGTTTATTGGCTCCTTACAAAATACCCTAAACTAAACAAATTCCAACCTTTAGCAAAAACAAATTTTTAACTTGTCTCCATCTAGCCAGTACTAACCAACATCGTCAACATGACGTGTCTCCCCTCAACCTCAGGTCTACCGTTACTGAATGACAAACATAGACATTTTCCCTTCCCCATTCTTGCCTAGCCAACAAGCAGGCCCCAGTCATGTTTGCCTGCATACATTGACCAAAATCTCACAAACCAATCAACCACATTTTCAAGTTCCTCCCAAATAGACCCAGGCCAAGTTGACAAACATGAGAAAATATCGTCTTTCTTTGGTCTAACGACTCTGTCTTGTTCGTTATTTTTTCTGTTCCTAAAAAAAAAAAAAACGGAATTGCAGCCTCTTCCATTTCAGTATTCTTATTTCTGTCACGGACGGTCTTGTTAGTGGCAAAGATTCGTGTGGACAATCAGCGTTTCTATTCAAACATGATTTGACAAATGACGACAAGTATAAATTGACCACTATAAATGTATTTTGGAGTCATCGACTGTCTACTTTGGCTGAAATACCAGTAAGGAAGGTCCAATTTCTTTTTTTATCTTGCTCATTTCTCTCTTTGTTCGTATTATGAGGAAGACAATTATACACAGGAGAGCAATGTTCTGTGTGCATAAATCAACTTACTCTATCCTCACCTCCAATTGAAGACAACCAGTCAAGGTTATAATTTGACCATACAAAAAGCAGCCACAGAAATATGACATAAAACCAGACTTTTCCATTCCGGTGAGCCATATTTGCCCTTTTGCACTTTCCTTGTTTCTTAGACCAAAAGAAAAGATATCCTTTTCAAAATATTTGATAAAAAGCTATTTGGTTTTTGTTACAGAAAAAAGAAGTAATGTTTTGTTTTATTCATGTAAGCGTCAGGCTAACAATTTTTGAAAAGGCATTATCAACCAATATGGAACAAGCTTCCAGCTTCAGTTGTGGCTTTTAAATTTATAAAGAATTTTTTTACAGATTTTATATTCAATGACAGTAGACATACCGTAAAATTATATGCAGTCATCACTGGTGTCGTGAGCACAACTCATCAATTCCATGGTTACATAAAGCTACATGTACATGTAACTGTAAAAAAGAAAGTCACTGGATAGCCACTTTGAATGACTACTGAAAATAAATCACCAGTCTAACACTAGAGGGCGTATTTCTCCACCACACACACGAAAACATTCGGAGATTATTTACAGATCTTCCACTCACATACAAAGAAGGTTGACTTAGGAAGTATTTGTTTAAACATGTTCAGATATGCAACACACGACTATATCTTGTAATAAGGATTAGAGTTGGTATCCAATTCACATCCTCCATCAAGGACACCTGCCAGTTCTTTGTTGCCTTTTCCAAAAGGTGAGAGGATGAAGCAAGAACCTGTTCCCAACCCTAGATCCCAGACACCCTTACTGCAAAACGAGGTCACTGAGGAGCAAGGTAAAGACTACACCAGGGCAACAACCATGCCACTAGCAAACATCACCCTGAGTCATAGCCTGGCCTAAGGCAACATCAGCCTGGGTCTCCCAATAACCACCAGAAATCTGGCCTTCTTCATATCAGACTACAGATTGATGAGTTACACGTGACACTCCGCCCAAGAAAAAGAAAAAAAGGAAATCCTCATCAAACCAGAGTCTGATCTTCATCCCTGTGAAATTCATTATGAAACAACTGCAGGTGGCATTAATGAGTCGACCCAGATTTTGACCTTCACCTTTCCTTCCATCATTCCGTGTTTGGAGCTCAATCATTTCAGTTGGAAGCTGATATATTAAAAAAGAATTATCATAATTGGAGAGGGTTTGGTTGGGCAAACGGCCCAGACAGCCAACAAACTGACAATTTGAACACACAGGAATCTATAGCAGAAGATGAAGACAAGTCGGCATAGAACAAACACTGCTTTACTGCTTGCCAAGGCTCACTGCAGGGTTCTTATCTATACAATTGAGGTATCCACCCTTTCTGTAAACATCCATTCAAAGACATCATGAACCTACTCCAAAAACTTGAATGCAACTTGAGTGGGATTCAGACACTACCCCTCTCTTGTGCAACTGTCAAAAAATAAAACCTCAACTGTATAAATCAAATGATTATCTTCACGCCACTCATAAAAACAATTATTATTTCATGAAGGACCAAGATGAGGCACACATAGCGGATCATTTCCATCACACTTTTTAATTGTATCATTTTCATTCCAGAAATTCTACCAAAGCTACACACATTTGGGGAAAAAAGCAATTCTTTACTACAAGCTTCTTCAGAACCAAGATGAACAGCTGAATTGCATGATTTTTATCGACAGGCAATTTCTGTTGGCGCCGTCATGCTTCTAAAATGATGTTATCTGAGAGAAAAAATGTCTTACTTAATAAAACCACTCTCCAGAAACATTTGTACAATGTCAGGACTCTGAAAAACAAGTCTATCTAATGGCAGACACATACAGTGGAATGAAGCGAGTTTCAAACCAAGTCTAAGAAATGACAAAAATCTATGCTAATGCCTGATCGTGGAAACAGTGTTAGATCAGGGCTCAAATCTTTGATAATGATATTTCCCTCAGCTGCTAATGTCATCAGGAAGAGCATTTTTTAATATGTCTGCCTTACTGCAGGAAGTGGAGAGGAAGTGAGGATCATTATAGAATGATCCCAGTGCTGGGCGTTATGTGCGGCACAGGAAAAGTTGCCGATTACATCATCATTTTATGTGGTTGTTACATCCGGCAAACCATTAGCAATGTGCATGTCATGTCAAAATGTAACATATCACCCTTTCTTCAAAGTCACATATTCCTTCCGCACAAGTTTACACTAGTTCTCATGTTTTTTTTAACATCATCGCACCAGAAACTTTACAATAACTGTGCATCTCAAATGCAGAGAATTTTGAACATTACTCTTACAAATGGCTGACACGGCTTCAGTCTGCACCTCATGGCAAAACAACAGTATATCCCTGAGGATGCAAAACCAATGGCTTAAACTTAAAGTGTGGGCTGTGGACAAAGTGTAAACTAGTCAACCAGGTGTCAGTTGTACGGTTGTCATTGGCAGGTGGGTACTCACACTTGGTCTTCAAGTCTCAGTGAAACAGTGCCCTCTACGTTCATGCAGGGAGGGATAACAAAAACAAGACTTTGGGTAAATATGAATAAATGCTACCCCAGAGACCCCTTGCATTACAACATCTGCAGCCCATGGACCCTTTCCAAAATGTTTCCTTAATGTGACTGATGGACTTGTCTGCTTATAGGTCACACAATCCCTGTCCAAGGCTCTTCTTGTTATCCGAATAATGGCTACATCCTGGCTTTAAGGACTCAATAACGTGAAGCATCATCAGGAGAGTCCAGACCTCACTGGAGACTGGCTCGATATGCTACATGTCCGAGAGGAAGTAACCAGTAACCAGTTGCCAGGGCTCAGCTGACAAGGAACAGACAATCATTACCTATCATCTGCACCTCTTGAGCCCATGAAGAGCCCCGGCCTAGTCATCAAACCACTGTCATCATCCCTTTTCAGGCTTGGCTATCCACAGATTGACAGAGCTAATCAGCTGGGGATGGAGGAAGATGGTCCTCAAACCGCTTATATGCTGGAAAGGCCAGGCCTGATATTGATTACACTCATTGATTCAGTGAGTATCATTTCCAGCCAATGTGGTAGAAGGATCAGAATTGAGTGGATATGGAAGTATTCATAATGTACATGTACATATAAATACCTTTAGGTTTTGTGGATGCCTTGAAAAATCGAACAGAATCTAACAGCAAAGCATAGAGACAGCTGAATCCAATCAACAGTAAAGTATAGAGCCCACTGAACCCAACAAGATCAACACCAAGTCACAGCAATAACACAGTCTCGTCTTCTTATCAATGAAAATTTATAAAATTGTTCTACGTTTGAAACTGATGGATTCAGCAAGTACAGGTTTTCAACTTTTAACCCTGAGAAAGTGTGCAATAAAAAACTTTAAGAGTGGATGAAAAGTGTCCCTCTAAACTGCTCTTGCAGTTAGGACATTTATTTGTTGCTATTAACATTGATTTGAACATTGATTGACACTTTCATTATCTACACATGTATGATATCCACTATCTAGTAAATGTCAGATGAGCCAAATCCTAAAACATAGTCACATCCACAAATGCCAACCGAATTCATAAAACAGAGACATCTGGTCAAATATGAATTGCAAAACCTAAACCACACCAAACATCCTCACAGCCTAAAGGCAAAGCAGAACATGGTCACCAGAATGTCAGCCATGGGCAATGAAGGCAACAGTACGACAGGCTAACTAATACTGAACACAAGAGGGGGCACTTCCTTTCTAGTAGTTATTCAAGACCAATGCAGTACATGTATGGATGGGTTTTACTCAAAGAAAATAGTCTTGACGACAAGTCATTTTTTGTTTCTTGGTGTCCTCCACCAATCTAGACAATATGCAAAGTAAAAATTTAAACACAAAACATTGTAATTTAATTTTCATTCTGACTGAAAAAAGTTTCATTATGAATATTCATACAGTGCATACAAACTGGACTATTTAGCAAGCAACCATGTTTATGCATGCAAGAGGAGGTATCAGATCTTTCAATGCTGGGAAACAGATTTAATGCACCTCTGCATTTATAAATCCATATACATTATTTTTTCCTTTGAAAAGTGAATATTCTGAAAACAATTCAGAATGATATCGGAAGGAAGCTAAAATATGTGACCAGGTAAGTACAGACACTAAAAGGTATCATGTAGACATTTTGAGTTTGGTTTAATCACTCTTTATCTAATTGTTGAATAACACGGATAGTGAAGAGATTCAACAATTCTGTGGCATTTTATCATTTAAAAAAAATCATGAAAGAAATAGTAACTTCTGGTCCCAATTGGAACCAGGAATAAAAGGACCCATTCTACTAACATGGTTTTAGAATCAACAATTTCCAACATACATGCAAGTGGTTGATATGAGCAATGTTGATCGCATTTTCAAGTGTTTTGTACTGGGCAAACGTAAGGTTACTGATCAACTCAGACGCCTTAAATTTTAAGTTTAAGTTTAAAGTAAGACAAGGCATCAAATTTGTAAAGTAGAACACTTTCAACCCTGTGACAACATGTGCAGCAATCTATACACAAACACTGGCAGAATTCTCATTTGCACATGAAACCCTAAAAATACCAGTGTAGTGGGATATTGTTCATAACAGATCATAAATGAGTTTCATAAGCCAGCTTGCAAATTCCTTCGAGGCAAATACAAATTCTCTCCCAGGGGAAAACTACATTTGAATTGCAGATGAAATGGTCGATTGATATCTATGATTCCTTTTTCTCCAATCGTCTACGAACACTGCGTTCATTCTCATACCAATCTCTAGAGACGTCTAGACTGCACATACATGTAACATGTAGATACGCCTTCAAAAAGTTGGGACACAATCCATTCATACAGAGACAGCCTCTGTTGATTAACCAGCGCTGTCTGGTGCCACCGAAACGGTCGCATTTGCGCCTAAAAAATGATTATATGCGACCAAATGTTTAATTCTTATCGCCACTGGTGACCATGATTTGTGCCTGTTAGTTGCCCACCTTGTCAGTCATACCGGTATTTCACAAAGGATTGCTGCCCAGTTTTCTTCTATGTGCACCAAGCGATGTGTCTCTATGATTACACGGTTCTTCTCCGTCTTACTATGTACACAGCATGAGCCCACATTAACTGCAACGTAGTTTACATGTAGGTACGGTACATACACTCACATATAGATACTAGGTACCTGAGTCGACTGGTTTGTGGTCGCACGCTGTATAGAGTGTGTATGGGGAGCAGAGATGTTTCGCGTATTCATAATGCACTGGCAGTATATGCATGCCACAATTCCAGTGCAGCAAACTTGTTTCAGTCCCAAATTTGGAGTTTGAAACCAAAGATTTCCTTGGTCCCATCCTGTCCCAGGTACCAAATACTCAAACGTGTGAGAACAAACATGCCTTGTCTTTTCTTTCAGCTTTTTTTCATATAATTGGTTGCCATTTTTGATTTATTCCACAAGCACAAAATCCAAAGCCTGTCTGTCCTGTGGATAATTGACAGAATAATGTTTCTGTGTGTTTTGCCAGATTTTGTACATGTAACTTGTGCAGTTTGCAAATGTGTGTACCGTATGTACAAAAAATGACCTGGCGCCTAACTAGTTTTTTTCTAGGAGCCAGTGACTCCTTATTTCAATTTCCCCCGTACAGCACTGGGATTAACTCTAATGAATATCTGGTGTTTGAAAGCTACACGTCAATAATCTTACACACACAATTGATAAAATCTTACACAAAATTCTGAAAGATTACAATAACAATGTGTGATTTTATCATTAAATCCACCACCAAACTATTCCTGGTCAAATCTTAACCTACGGTTTTAAATGATCACAAAACAAAAAACTCATCATCACACAAAGATTGGTTCTAAATCCCACGAAACTGACCACAGATCAAAGTGTTGGCAAATGACACTAGTCCTAAGATCGACTCATAAATAATATGATAACTTCTTTCCCCATGACTGATGGAACTGTCAAGGCAAATCCATCCACTTCTAAACCTTTCTCTTTTTTTCTCCTGCAGTGGTCTGAGCAGTTAATGCATTTTTTTTTTTATCCCAAATGCCAGACTCGGATCCACCTCATTAAAGGCGGCCGGGCAGCAGAGCATAGCGGGATGAAAGCCTTGCTCTGGTTGCATTCAACGCTCACCATGAGCCAAGCAAAGAGATGAAGGAGTCGACGCAGTCAGTCCATCCGCCTGGCAAACCTGGCAAACCCAGGGACTCCACTACTGACACTAACTACAGCCACAATCAATCATTAACTTGTCATATATTGCCTGGATTGTCTTGGGCAAATTTACACAGGGTGGTCGCCTCAGGGGGGAGGGTTAGACACAGGGATAAAAAGAACCTAGAAATGTCTAACCCTTTGGCCTAGTTCCTGTTCATCATATTTAATACCAAATGGGGGATTAATACAATGGTTGGTTTGTGGTAGCAAGTTTTTATCATCCCTAGAACTTATGTGTGGTTTTGACAGCAGCTGTTATGGAGATTCCAAAACAGGGCTTTCTCCAGCATATATCATAGATGGCTATAACAGTTGAATAAACCTACATACAACTCAGAACTGATCATTAATAATTCAGCTCAAAGTTTTCATACTTACTTGTTAGCACCTGGTGCATGTAACAGCACATATTATGTAGAACATTACTGGAACTAGAGTCGATTCTTTGTGTTTCACGTCTGTCTGTTATTACTATTTTCCTTCACCCTGTTGCACTTGTCAAAAAGTCTCAGGAAAATTAACCCTTGTGTTCAAAATACAATTCACAAAGCAAATCCAAGTTTGATTTGAGTTTTATTCAACAAGCAAAGCATTCATTTAGAATAGGTTAGCAATTGTCACTGTGCTGTGCAGAATTCTCTCATTCTACCCAGACTCTCCCCTTGCAGATTGTCACCTGACCTGAACTCGTTTCAGTTCACAGGAGTTCACAGTTCTAATGCTTAGGTGAAATGTCCAATCTCGTATCCTCCCCCCTCCCTCCAGAATGACATGCATCAGATCAATGTACCATAGCCATATGGCAAACAGCTTGATATCATTGGACCATTATGCTAAAACCATCTGTATTTCTACTTCTTTGTAGTCTTGGACATTTTCAATCGGCCACGTCAAATATCCTTCCCTAGCAATCACGCCCTCTGTCGGCAAGCGTTAGTATAATCCAACAATGGTTATTAAGGCAAGTGCTTTACGCATTTCATGTACAAGCTACAAGGTAGCTCAGTGGGGTACCTGTAAGCCAAGATTGGTGCAAGAACTGGTATCCTTGCTCGAAGGTTCCAGCCAAATGAATTACCACCAGAAAATCTCAAACAAATGGTGAAGCTGTGAGGCGCTACATGTTTGCCTCCAAAGCAATTTTAAGCAATCGATTTTTCCTAATTTGATCCCATTCCTATTTGATGATAAATCAGAACTCAGGAAGAAACAGAAGTTGGAGAGGAAGAAAAATCCCCTAAAGCCACAATTTTGAAAAACAACGAAGTCAACAGGTACTAACAGAGGACAAAGGCACACAGGAACTCTAAACTTTCAACATGCCACTCATAAAACCACAAAGTACCTAACCCCCCCCAAAAAATTTACGTACCAACCCAATGTGTGGATTTCCTGCCACAGTGGCAGAATTTAACAAGACCACACTGCACACAGTGGGTCAAGAAAGTGTAACCTTGCAACTTCATGTTTGCATGTTTCATCTTAATTTTCCATATATGGATACCCACCAAAGAACTGATATATTTCCACTGACATAAACACGATTGCTCCCCCGGGGACATACACACATACAATGCATAAAGTCAGGTTCCTTTTCTCAGCATCCAGCAATACACAAAGGCTATTTGAAAACAAACAGGTGCCTTGGAATTAGCTTCATGTATAATACATGCACAAGCACTGAGGATAACAGAATGGTTGGCAGCACTGTTTTGGGAACGAAATCTTGGCCCAACAGTTTGGAAATATTTGCCAGAAAGCTACAACATGTGTCAACTGTTATTCTATGATTCTGAAAGAGGACTTTTTTGGATGATAATCTACTCATAAAGGTATTTCCCTTGAGAAAAAGGTACCAGCTGAAGAAAATTGAAACATGGAGACAAACTTACAATCAAGTTCAATACAACAGAGAGGTTTCCAAAGATCAAACTGTCTAGATTTAACACCAATCATTGGCTACTATGAGATTTGACGCACATAGTATTCAGTAGTCACTCTACCCTCAAGGTACCCCCCCAAGAGGAAACTTTTAACAGTCACCAGATATAATAATATTGTTGGACCATTTGGCCTTTGCATCGTTAATCGGTCAGAGAGGAGAGATTCACCTCAAGGGTCTAGATTTCCGCTAGGAATTACCAGAGGGTCCAGACAGAGCAGTGGTGTTTATCAACATCTGTCAATCACAGACAATGAGAGGCATGCTGGAATGCCATATCCAGCAGAAATACATTCCAACAAAATATATCACTCGTTTTTACCATCATCAAGAGGCACAAAGGCCACTGAGCTGAGACAGATATACAGCAAGGATGTGCCCATGTAAATATGGTTGTTCCACAGCTGTGGGGACCATTCACCAAGTGCATGAGAGATAATGTGAGGACCCCAAAATTGTGAGAACACTCTGAAGTCCTCTATTCCAATTTCCTCTATCCATTCATTGCAATAGTAATTAGGAGTATCTAAGACATAAGAAACGTCCAGTCACTTTCACAGATGTTTTGGCTCATACTGATAAGTGACATTCACTGGGAATTTCTGGAGAATAGCCCGTGCTTTTTGAGACAAAGGCAAGTTGCTGGAATCTGGTAGTCTGGCATGATGTGGTTATCAAACAAACTCAACACTTTGCTGTTTATCAAGATGGGCAAGTTGAACATGAAGAAGAAGATCACCGAAGGAAGAAAAGTTTGCACTGTTTCTCATTTTTCATCTGTGATTTACATTACTTGAATGAATTTTCTGAAGGTTACAAATTTATTTAAAACTGCAAATTTCCAGTACCTTAGCACAAACTGCACCAAAATACTGATAAATCCATAAAAAACAAAGGATATGTACTTGTACATCAACAAAAAACAGAAGCAATAAAAATGTTGCCACATGAGAGAAAGGGTGCTGATGTGTTATTCATTTTTTCTTAAAGTTATTTCTTAATACTTCTCCCACTAGACCCCACAATTTAAAAAACATATTTCAACAGCACAAGAAGGTATATCCAAAACTTTTGAAGTTGTTGGACTAAATACACCTGAAAGAATGAGTAGAAACTTTAAGATGTTACCTGCTGCTACAATTAGCAAAGCACTCAAAATGCACACTTAGCAACAGTGGGTTACCGGCTACGCTATATCACAATCTACATGTATGTAGACTTGTGGTTGGTTGATAATGCAAAACTGGGCCCTGGTCATTACAGTGGTTCCCTTCTGTCTCGTCCTCTCATCTAGTGACACCTACCGGTACGGTCTGGTGAAGTCAATCACACGAAAACCCTCACAACAATAAGACACACCATAACACATACATGTTGCCAAAACATCATTATCACAGGGAAGCCCTAATCATTATGTGCATACTAATGACACTCCACAGATTTTGCTGGCCCAGGGCCTAATTTATGTGCATTTTAACGACCTTAATTTACAGAGTTGGTGTTGAGCTGAGGTGACAAGAGGACACTAATGTGGCAGCGAGGGCTGATGAGTGCATTTCAGAGTAAAATACATGAGTTACAGATGCAAGAAGCAGAACTACATATGTGAGACACATCTGCAATGACTGTCAGAAAAACCGCAGAGTTTTGACAATCAAAACTTGCACAGCTGAGAAGTCTTTTTTCCCCAACCTTTTTGAAAAGCACTGAGCAAACAAGCAAGCAAACCTTTCAGCGTTACCTTAGTGAGAGGTAAGACATTGCAAGTGATGCCATTCTGATGTGAAATTTGACGTGAAAAGTGACTGAACATGAACAGGGCATCTCAGTGTTGGAATAAATGAAGAGTAATCCAAGGGCTGTGTGGACATAGTTTGGGTGTTGGGTGGAAAATCAGACATGAAACTTACTAATGTTACACATCCAACTTATTTACCTAACACATCCAACTACATTTACATTTACCCCCCAAAAATAAAAATAAATAAACATTTTAAATCAAAACACTATTCCACCACACACAAACTTGCAAAATATGTGTTCCTTTGGGCAGATGACGAGTTAAAAAATTTTCCAAAATATCTTTGAAAGCATTCAAAAAAAGAGTCCTCTAAATCCTGGTCCATTTTTTAAAGGAAAAAAAGCGATTCTGTGACTCATTATTCAGTATAAATTTATCTGAATTGGCCTTTGTTTGGCTAGACAGATTTGGTTTATCCATACCATTAGTGAATAGCCTGTAACTGTAAGCACTAAGCACTAGCGATAACCAAACATACTTTTTGCGATTTTGAACGACAGTATCTAAAGAAGCAGGCCAAAAACCTGGACCCAATTTAACCTTTATAAGCATAAATTTGGAAATTCTGATTCTAACAAAACATCTATAAAAGGAGCTAGTTGAACACAGTATTGTCTATTTAAAAAAAAACATGATATACATGCACAGTACAATTGCAAGTGCTAAAATTTTGCTAAATGTCCTGATTTTGAGTCTTTCTGAGCGTGCTTCACAAAAAAGACTCTTTGAAGTCAATCAAATTTTTATGGCATTTTATAAGCCTTACACCTAAAGAATAAATGAACATCTACAGTGAATAACAGCCATAGATCAGTACAATGTTAGTTTATCAAATGGCTATTGTATGATCATTCTGGATTGGCTGGAGAAGTACCTGATTGTAAAATAGCTGCTGGAGATATCCAGTGTGTTTGGGGGAAGGGGGGCAGGTGCTTGGTTAATTATTGGCTAGCCAAGAGCTTTCCAGAAGTTCTTGGGGGAGCGTTAATGACCACCTATCAATCACGTTCACACCATAGGTGTTGGTGTGTCGAGAGGGGAGGAGAGTTGATAACCATGGCTGATGGATGGTTGCCATGGAGTTGCTAGATGAGCCCTTACCAGACCTACATATTCATTTCAATGGAGGTTTTGCGAGTGCCGCACTGTGTTTATGTACATACAGACTGAAAATGTATGCAATGACATGTGTATATCCAGGCCCTGAGGACTGCCAATCCCGGGCCATTGTAAAGGCACGGACCTTTTTGACCTGATTTACGAGAAGATGAAAAAGGGCATGAAATTAGTATTTTTTCTCTCTTCTCCATCTTTGGTCTAATTTGAAGTGAAGGTATCCCCTTACACAATCCAATAACAAGTCATCAGAACCAGACTGACTGTCCCTAATTGTAATTCCTATTGAAATGACCCTGGATGAGTCTGGAGACTTTCCCATATGTCCAATACTTGGACATGCAGACAAGTGTAACCAGATCAATCCTGGTAAACTAGGGAAAATAAATACTATTTATAATCCCATGAAGCAACATGTCGATACATCTGCAAAATTACAGATGGACTTTTTAATAATGACGAAAACTGTTTAGAGAAAACGTTAAATGAATTTTATTAAAGAATAAAATCCAAGCTCAAAATATAAATATCCCCTCCAAAAAATGAAATGAACAGGAAAATGTTCACAGAAGGAATGAAATATTCTGTTTATTAATTTCTTTTTTTAAAAGTAATCTTAACCTGTACCAGTTACATTTAATATCCTACATATATAGGCCTATGGTGACAACTTTTGTATCTTTTATAAACAAGTACTGTAATCCCTTCAATTTAAGGAGATTTAAATGGCTATCATTTTTTCCCATGAAGTACATGTACATCACTGACATCCACC
The DNA here is from genome assembly GCF_001949145.1 of Acanthaster planci. The sequence goes on from NW_019091361.1 coordinate 654,387, forward strand.
CAACACAACCTTGTCAAATTATAGCAATTTTGATTCAATCCAAGTCCATCAGAAGTCAGAATGTGTTTTTTCACAAATCTGACTGACCAGATGCTCACAGAAATTTCAACAAGAAATGACTTCCAAATGACAAAATCATGATTTGAGTCTTCTTTTAAAATATCCACACATTAAAGTAATTGACCACCCACACAGACAACATAAGCAAATCATGAAATTTAAATTGAACAAAAGCGACTTAATTTGACTTGTGAGTGACTCGTCTTGGCAAGCTTGACACCCCACTGAGCCATCTATGAACCACTCAGGACTTCTCTGCACCACAATTAGCTTCCCAAGTCTAGTACTAACTCTGTCTGAAAATCTTTCCTCACTTTCACACTTCCACAGCAAATGTTGGTTCACCTATCCAAAATTTTCATAATTAAACAACAATACAATATGACTGTTTACTTTTATATACCTGCATTTCATGTGCAATTACACGCATCAATTCAAAAATAAATGAGGTTGAAGTAACACATACATGTAGGTTATAAAAACAGATGAAGTCAAGCATACACTTGCACATGTAAATATGATCCAATTGGTACTAAAACGCTAAAATGACCCACCTTGTGTAAAGAATGATAATCAGAACACTGTGAACCAAGTCACTCTATCTTGAGTATATGAGATGAGAAATAATTTGTTCAGCAAGAGCAAGCAGTTGAGTATTTGTACAGTACATACCTGCAGAAAGAGAAAAAGTGAAGGACAACTTGAAAGATTTAGAAGTAAAATGCAAATTAATTCAGATGGACAAGACATGAGGGCATATTATTTATGTTTTTTTAAAGGGATAGATGCTATGTAGATGTACAGGGACAAATTACATAAGCAGTGTTATGGCTTGACAGGTTTGTACAGGAATGGTCCTTGGTTATATAATTATTTATGTACCTCCAAAGGACTTTTTGATCTCCAATTGAGAGCATTACCAACATCAATGGGTTTTTCAGTATGATTGTTGATTCATTTCTCTCAGAGATAAGAATGAGCCAGTGCATGCTCAGTACAAGGCTATTCAGGAACAGCTACATATGCACGCAATAGTCTGTGCTATCAGCACAGCCACACGCTGACACATGCATGCGCTTTGTTACTGAAAGACATTGGCTTTTTGAAATACTGAACTGGCTCATTGTGGGTGTGAGGCTGAGCAGCAGAGATTAAAGGGGTTAGGTTTTCCTGAGAAATAAAAGTGAAAACTAATAAACCAATAATCAATTATACTTTAATAGAAGGTAAAGTCTGAGTTTTCAATCACAAACTTTTTACGACTGAAGGCGGACAAAGACACTGACTGGAGTAGGATTTGAACCTACGACCTCCGAAACACTGTACCAGTGCTCTACCAATTGAGCTCTCCGTGTTGGTGGCTCTTCTCAAACTTTTTATGGTGCATAAGTTATCACATGCACAGTACATATACATGCAGTTCAGACTGCTTTATCAGCCACTTTTTAATCTTTGAGTTGCTAACTCAGCAATTCTTGAACGAAAGCTCAACACTTTTTGTATTGGCATGAAGCAAAAATCTAAGTTTGCATAAACTCCACACTATTGTAATTTCATCCCTGAATTAAGTATTTTCTTTACATTCAAGCATAGCACAAGGCTGAACCAGTAATTTTTATGTGGTATTAACCCTAACCTTCCCCAATCCTCCGAAATCCTTCGGACAATTTTGGAGGAATTTGGAGGATTGAGGGTGAATGGTAAAGTGCACGGTTGATTGCGAAAAATGCCATGCATGAAGGTCGTGGGTTAGACCTGGTGTTGTTTTTGCCTAGTCATGCATAAATTCAGCCCGATATTTCTTTTGAGTCAACCACACTGCTCAAGAATGCTATTCACACTGCCTCAACATAATGACAGGAATTGCTGGAGGATTTTGAAGGATTGCGGCAGAAGGCACACCTCCAAGTAACATTTTCAAGAAATTTTTGAGGATTTCGGAGGATAGAGGGAGATCCAATTTTTCAACCCCGAAATTGAGGGATTTTAGAGGAGTGAGGAGGGTCCCTAACAAAAAGGTTAACGTCCAGCAAATACGACTGTATATTTGAATGTTGTTTCTTTTGATCTTTGATAAAATTAACCAACACATGAAATTCCATATCAAACAGACACAGAATTATACAGAAGAACATGTCCCCTAATCTTACGACCATCCAATTCTACTCCATCATTTATTGATTTTTTTCTTACTACTCTAGCCTTCTTTATATTTATTTGGCAGTGACTCAGGGTTCAAGCCGAGGTTACGAGTGAAATAGGGATGGATTGAGTTGTGCCATGTCTGACGGACGCCACAATTGATGACAATCATGAACTGGGACACACTCTGCCCGGCAACTACAACCATACGGTACGTGCTGCGTTGGCGTGGGACAACCATTAACGTAACAATTACATTCCGCCCTGCAAATACTCCCACAAATGGAATCAGGCTGCTTTCAAGTCCTTCATTCCCTCACACAGCTCAGATATGTAGTTGACAACGCAATTGGACATCACTCAAACTTTAGTCACATGGTAATGAGCAAAAGGTACAAGCATGCATGATTTTTCAAACTGGAAAGAAATGAATCATGCTAATAACCCAACGGGAATGCTATAACAACCAACCACATCAAATGTTTAGGATCATTAAAACACTGCAATTTTTTTTAAATACCTGAAATTGTTTGGAAATGCAATTTCATCTAACACAAACAAGAAGGAGTTCTGTAAAGGAGACAGGTTTTGTACATCGGACAAGCAGAGTGGTTATTCCGAAGGATAGATGAAAACTGTTAAATTGAGTCAGTGTATTTCATTCAGCAGGATATGAGAGTGTGTAGATGGTTCCCTGATATTTGGGGTAATATTGCACAATTCATGCAGCATACTAAATCTTATAAAATTGACTTGGTGTGTATAAATGCACATCTATGCCTCATGAGATAACAGACCTTGAATATATGTCGCCTTTTCAGAGTCAACAACTGCTTTTGATAACCAGGGCACACATGAACAGGCACCTTGTTAGATTATCTCTGCTGCCCCATTATTCAGACTGCATTGATTACAGACATCCATAGTCTCCCAGTGTGCAGCTATAGTTTTATATGGATGTAACCTCTTTATACAATCTAGGTTATAATGGTTGCTGAGGCTTTGGGCTAAGTGACACACGTCATGTCCGGGGCCCTGTTAGTTGAGGCTCTGTTCGTGTTCTTTATCTTACCACCATGTCACTTTGTGTTCACTTACAGGATGAAGCTTGTTAATTAACTGAAGTGGTACTGCAGAGCTAAACGTCCAAGATCTATCAAGATGAATTGACTAGAAATCCTCTTGTGCTGGTAATAATTTATACCATACATGCAAGGAAATGTTCAGAAAATTCATTTCAAGGCTTTTATTAAACACAAATATCTATTTGTAACAGATTGAAAATTTGAAGAAAATTTCTTACCCCCATAACTTACAACTAAATGGTTAATAAGTACATTGCATATTTCTGTGCATTAAGGATTGTGTGCTTGAAACATATTAACATGTAAATGTATCAGCGAATATGCAAAAAAGGTAAAACAGTACCACTTTCTTCCATCTATTCCTACATTAAAAATTGCTCATTATAAAGCAAAAAATTTTTAAAACCAAACCAATGAAATGTTCAACTCAAAGTTATTTATTTCCCAAAACCAAAATGAACCCCCCCAAAAAATCAATCAAAAAGAAGTAAAAAGAAACTGAAAGAGGTAGCCTACCAGTAGGCATCTGAGACTATGATCATCAACCACATGGTTTATAAAGCACATTATATGTCCATCTTGCCACACTTCTGTGCAGATCACTCTAATCTTGATTGGATCAAGCTGGATTAGTAACACTTGTGTAAGTAATTTGTCAGGCATGATCAGCAACAGCCATCAACATTAGGTCTCACATAATTCAGTGATGACAAGACTTACAAGTTTGGCTTAGTTTTGTTGGTTTTTTTTCACCAACAGTCTTGGCTCATGTTGTACACATGCCTGTCACTACATCTTGGAAGTACAGGTAAATTCCAAAGAGTACATCTTGGAATTCAAATTGTCATTACATTGTTCAGCTATCGGTAAATGTGCCTATCTTCATGTAGCTAATATGCTGAACTTCAACGTTAACATCAATTTCCTGTTCACATGCAAATCAGCAATACCTTTGTTATTTAGAATGGTATTGGAATCTTCGAGACAGGCATAAACTGTTTGAGTGAACAAGGAGTCTGATTCTGGCAATGAGAAAAATCATTGTAGCATTAGCCACTGGCCACATTGAAGCTCAAGAGGGCAGCATACTCTCAAACCATGCATCCGGTCAATACGACAGTTCGCTGTCTGAATAAACATGAAATAAGGGAATAAATATGTGCTTGGGCCCATCAGGAGAAATGGACACTGATAATGTTCTAAGCCAAAGGTGAGGGACATTTTCGGGATCCATTTTCCTGAACCAGAATATTTAGGACTAGTTTAGCACATGCATGTACATGTACATAAATTTATTTCCCATTCATGAATACCTTTGAGTCAGAAAGTCAAAACAAATTGAACAATTATAACTCTCCAATGACTTCATGTAAATATTTTACTTCATTTCCTCCTAGCAACCCTCCAGTTATATTATGGTGCATGCATGTGCCTCTCACAAGTAGCCATAAATAATCTCCTTACATAGAGATGGGCACAGGTATCGCATGTACTGAGTGGGCGGCAAGGAACGCAATGAGCCTGTATATTGTGAATTTAGGACTTTCAAAATGTGGACTCACTGGCACAGTAGTACTGGTATTGCAAAAATACAAGTGAAGATTGTCAAGACAAGTGACCAGATTTCATAGAGGTCTAAATTGAATCACACACTGCAAAAGTGTTTCTATCAGCCAACAAGTGCTTCATAAACCATTTAAGACCAGTCACATGATGGGCTCTCGACCAATAGGTATGGCTAAACTGCTTCAGGTATTCATGAATGTAGTCACAATAGTAGAGAAGCTTCCAGACAACACAATCATACTGTGTTACAGCATAAGAGGTCTTTGGGGAGTACAAGATGCTATGTTACAATACTTTCCCTTACTGTCTAATAATAGGCTTGTCCTAATACATGTAGGACTGAAGTGGCAAGAGCATACTCGTAAGCACTAATAAAGGGGGTTACACCATTGCGTTTTTGCCGTGGTTAAGTTACAAATTGGCTAATTATGGGGCATAAGATCAACTGCACATTTCATTCCAATGACTTATTTCATGTGTGAGTAAACTGCTTTGAGAAAAATGGAGAAAAACACAGTGGCCTTTTCAATGGTCAAATTGAAGATCTTATAATTTAGCTTGTGCAAAATTCATGAACTACAGGGTGTTTTGAGTGAATGAACAACATACACGCAGGGTCCATCTGCAGATGAACAAGTGTGACAGGTGCTCTTGCCTTTCAAAAAGAGCATTTTCCATGGCAGAGAGTACTCAGCAAATTTACCTTTAAGCAATATGCCTCTCTGACAATGCAACACTATGACTTTATGAAAAACTTCATCGCCCAGTAAAGTTACAAGTCAACTTGTGTCCACAATGTGAGATGATCATGCACGTGCGTGATTATGCTTTGTGTCCACACTTTCACATCAGTTTACACATCAATTGAAGTCTAAATCCAGTCTCCGTTTACGAACTAACAGGCTAATTATGGGTACAGAGGAAATTATATCTGGAAACAGGAGGTTTAACATCTAGAAATCAGAGTTTCATTGCCAACAATTCTCTCGCTGTGCATGAGCTTGGAACAGCCGCTGTGATTTGGATTTACCATTATGCTTTGGGGTGAAAGTGGGATTGCAACATTGCTAGGATAAGAAAATCCCTTTTGTAGATAAAATTTGACCTTGAACTGATCTAATTTCTTTTTAAATTTATACCTTACAGTTGTTTCCCTCTGTTGTCAGTTTTCAAAGCATTTTGTAAAATTCCACCAGTGTATTTTGCTACTCTTAATCTTACTATTACTCATTTATAATGACATGATAGTTGGCTGACCATCTTTAAAAGAGAACAAAATTTCTGTTTCCTCAACCACTACTGTAAATCTACTGGTAGGTGGAAATATGTTACAGACTGACTGACGCTGGTATTTACTTTCCAGTAAGATATTCAAGGATTCTTCAGCAGTCCCATTTTCGTGATTTTATTCAATGGTGTTACCTACCTTAAAGGGAAACTGTACACTGGAATACGGGCAGGGTTTCACAGGGGTATGACTAAACCATAGCCAGAAACGGGGGTAGGATAGACCTGATTGGGGTAAGATGGGATAATCTGCCTTGAGCAGAAGCACCCACTCATCGGTTGAAAAGAGCCATGTTGGTGGGGAGAGTTCGTTTTGTTGGTTCAGAAGTTAGACTGGCGTTATTTCTCCTTTTTATGACATAAATGGAACACATGAGCAATTTCATCTCAGATAAAAAGTTCCAGGCTTATTTAGGGACAAAGAGTTAACAAGTTAGACCATTGGCATCATTTCTCTCTTTTTTATTAGCAAGGAGCCCACTTGCTGTAAGTTTTACCCCTTTTTAATACATTCCAAAATCAAATAACAGTAATTCAATTAACAATTTGCATAATGAACAATTTCTGAGAGCAATTATTTCAAATGATGAATACCAAATTTCTGTCTCCTTCACGTTAGGAAGTCTTACTTGGATCCAAATTGGTTGATTCCTGAAGGAAAACAAGCCAGAACAATGTCCATGGAACACAAAAAAAATGCCAGCAAGATTGTAATAATTGTAAAAATTTAATCAGAAAACAATACTCAAGACAACTTTTTATCATGTTGATATACTGCACCACTACGTATTAGAAACAGGAAAATTGTATTTCTTCAGACCTTGTGCTGTGTAAAATGTACTTAGTTTCAATCGCTATAGTGTAACTTACAATTTTTGGCCAAATTAGACGATCAAAATAAAATAAGCAGATATGAAGAAAGTCATACCACCTTGGTAGTGGGAAGACAAAAGAACGCACAAAAATAGACCTTCCTGCTCCAGAATCAAATCAGTCAACTGCATTCAAGTTAATATCAAATTTATTTCTGCCGTTAACAGTTACTGATCAATGCAGACTATCTCTGACTTTGACACACATACTGTGCACATGGAACTGCAAGTTGGGGTCCCTACACTGGTTAAAGGGGAGGAGGCAATAGGTGTAAGTTTCCATCTGTCTTCTTGATTTATACCCCCTCCCCTAACAAAATTATTTCTGACCCTGTTTCCCGAGAAATTTTACGAAATTATATGGTGACCTTACAATGACTATTCTACCTTGCAATATTCCTTTATTTTGACAGGGAGCAGAATCTAAAACACCATATTTCTCAAGGAAAATAGAAAGTCAGATATTGCTTGAATAGGAGGGAATTCCTTTTGAGGCACTTGTCTAAGTACCCACAATTTCTCCTGGTTGTATGCCCCTTCTCACTTATCTTCCTAAACTCTCTTGAAAAAAATCTTGAAAACAGTTTACTTCCTGTTCAGTTGATGATACTGACTTTGACTACTATGAACACAGACAACAGTCAATGTACGTGTAATACATAAACCATTCCTTCATACAAATCACATGAGGCAGTTTTAGCGACGTTCATACGTAACATATCGTTGGTGTCAACATTAAATTTACTAACAGATAGCATCAAGTCTTTGATTTTCTTTGGACTGCAAAAATCAGTTTCTATGAAAATATTTTTCAGAGAATCTTTTAAAATGATGGCTGCTCTGCACATTGGATACTTAGGGAATCAAGACATTTGGGCTTGAACTTCTCAAGTACGTCGGCAGAAAAAACAGAAATAGGTTCAGTTGACTTTATAGTAAATGTTAGAAATACATATAATTTCAAACAAAAGGTTTCTTACTTATCAAATTTTCAGATAACTTTAAATTTTTAGGAGGAACTGCAGTCAAATTACATGGTCAGGAAAGATCTGAATCAGAACTCAAACCAAACCCCAACTCCCATACTAAGTAAAACTACTGGTTTCAGGCTACCAGTATTTAATCCCCCGTTAATCATTTCATGGGGCATGTAATAATTCCAATATTTATTTTGCCTGTTATCAAAACAGCTTCAAATGTTCAGAAAGTCCTTATTCACGGCTGAGGAGAGATGCAGCTTTTTTGCTTCCCAAGCTGCCGACTAAGCCTGAATGGTAGGTATATTCAATCCAGTCAAGCCCACTGCTCATGCAAAAGCCAACTGCCCCGTTAATACTTAGCCTGCCCCTGTCTTTTCAACTATGTCACTTTTTCCCACTGACTCCGGCAGGGGTCAACGTTCCTCAGGTAAGCTAAGTCACACACAAAGCCAAAGCCAACGCTTCCCCTCACCGACTGGAAACAATTTCCCGGCATCCTGCAAGGAAACTTCACAACACCTTGAGTGCCCCAGGGCATCCCCACACCGGGAAGTGTGCGATTTGTTCAGATTACAGCTCAGCTCCCAAGCCGAGTTGTAATTCAACATTTCTCAGCATCCCCCAACCCTTCACGTGCCTACCTACAGGTTTTCTTTTTTTCTCTCTCTCTCAATTACTTTTCATTCCAATTTGGCCAAGCTGACCTCTTGTGTTGGTTGTTGGACCATCTCAACTTCTAAGGTGTTTCATTTGATTCATTTCCAATTTCCTCATTCATCAAGTCTGACATGATCCAGAAACCATTTCTTATTCCTTCTTCAACAACATCATCTAAATTTGTTTTCTAGTCTTAATTTTAAAGGAGAGGAGGTTGTATACCATCAAATGATTTTGATTTAAATCAATACAAATTAGTTGGTAAAGAAGTTCCCCCTATAGTTTGCATGTGTATTCAACACAAACTATTTGTGTTTTTATACTACATAATGAGGAATTGAAGAAAAAGCAACATGCCCATTTATGAAACCCTAACTTACGACACAAGGATTTATAAAAATCACTTAAATCTGGTAAGTTAACAGAGACTTTAATATCAATTCAGTGCATGCCATGCACTTTTGTCAATCCAAGGATGTATGATAAATCCACCCAGTGTTTTCATCTTTTGTTTAAATTCCTGTTTGCTTCCATCCAAAAGTAGATTTCAACTTCCCCCCGGAAATGTCAAATTACAGCACCAATGAATGCCAGTTCCTTTCCAGATTTCACTGATTAATTATTGTGCAATTCCAGAACATCCAAGTCCAGAGAGAGGAAGAGGAAAAATTCTTTCTTTTTTGAGGAAAAAGTCACTGATTCCCACAGGAAAGATGATGGCCTGAGCTGTGTCCTCCTTATCTCTTGGTCGGTCATATGACCTGGAAGTACACAATTTGTGGCCCATTAGCCCTGCTTCTCTTGCTAGGCCATGGTTACATTGTTCTCCCTTTGGCGGAACTTATTCAGCGAGTAACTTACCTCTAGGGTATCGCCAACTCATCCCAGTCTCTTTTTCTCTACCTTCAGGGGTGATTCACCTCTGATTTTTCCTTTCTTGATTACATCCACTTTTTTCCACTATAAAGGATGGATTTTTTCCCCTTTTTTGACAAGTAAACATCATGATTGATATCTCGACAAAAAGCTTCAACACTTCTGGAGAAAATGACATTTTTCAAATCTTGTGTGTCTCGGAGCAATGACATAAAGCAGTTCTTATAATCTGATGTAGATTTCAAAGTAAGACATTCAATGACAAGGTTTTCAGAAAAACAAAACCAAGAGCATGATTTAAGTTTAGTTTCCTGAAACGACTGTAACACAAGTAAGTTTGCAGTTGGCAAAATTGCTTCAGGAAATGAATAAATATCAAGTATGTAAGACTATACACACCTGCCTTTAATGTAAATCAATACAACTGCATTCAGTGCAAGAAAAGAAGAACAATGCAGTTTCTTTTAATGACTACATAATCAACAGTATCGCCGACTTCCACATTAATCAACAGTTCTCTTTCTTTATGTAATAACGTCACCTATGTGGCCTTTAATAGCATTCTAAAATGTTAAACTTTTTGCAGTGACAGCATTTACGTGTAAGTTAGCAGTTCAAACCAAATGTTGTTCTGAGAACATAAATAAAAAAGGGAAAAAGACATTTAAGACCAACTGTTCATGTTTCAAAGTGAATCACATGTAGTCAGACTTCTTACTGACACATCAGACAAACATTTTACCTTTATCCTTAACAAATAACCAAACTATTCCCTATGTTGCCAGAACCTCAAGGGTCCTAGACTATTTCCACGCATTATGCTGCTGAGGGTGACTTTCCTGGGGAGGGTAGGTTGGGATTTCTATCAATCAGATTGATGGTAGACTTGGTCCTCAGTCATTAGCCAAAGGGGAGGTGGAAATGGTCGATAATAACAGTATAGGGTGTTGAACCTGTACGTTAAAGCCGAGCTACATGTAGCTGGCACAATACATGTAGGCCTACATGTACAATGGGGAACTATGTACATTGTACTACATCACCTGTTTGCAACTAGTCTGTTAAAGGTTAAAACAGTCATAAACTCTATGGATTGCTTATAACTTGCGATAAGAATCATTTTTCCTTTTACCTGCTGGGCTACTATTATACTAAGAGTATCTCCTGACAGTAATTCTGCTAAGCAGATGATTCAGCTTTTTTAAGAACTGGTTTTTTTCCTGAAGCCAGAATGACTCAATAATGTTCAAGTCCCTTGTAAATTTAGAGATTTGCTCATTGGTTTTGGCACATCCAAGTGTGGAGCTGATCCACAGTACTGACTGGAATCACTGTGAGGGTAGAAATAGGTCATGACCTCAGCCTGTGGTACAGCCTCTGCCCTACTTTGATGAGCCTGACTGAAGTCATGTACCTTCAGGCTTTGTGACATGCAAGATAGACAGGAAGACTGACCGTTTAAGGGAGGACAACTCCTAGGAGTACATTTGTTCCGAGTATTTTGGCCCTCTTGCCTTATTCTTAAGGCTGTGATGTGTGTGAACAAATGATGCTAACTTTTTTTACATGGCAGTGATGTCCCTTCAGGCAAGTACATGCATCTCTAGGTTTGCGCACTCAGATGGAATCAAGTAAATGTACATTGTAAAATGAGTCTCTTGTCACAAATTTCTGTATGGAGATATTAAACTGGATAGCAAAAGAAACTTGCCACTTCCGTCAAAGGCCACGCATAAAAATTTTCCCAAGGAAATAAACAATTTTTGTACACAGGTATGTTGCAATACCCCTTACTAATCACATGCCCAAAAGCAAGTGATTATCTTTATAACAAAGAAGAAATTGTCATGCACAGCAACTTGGTTACTAAATCAAAAGTCACAGAATGTAACAGAATGAGCCTTAAGTTTTACAAAGAAATCAATGTCACAGGACGAAAAAAGAAGTCACAATCATTACTTTTCGATAATGTGTATGCATAGTCAGTAAGGATGGCATCCCTATACGGAAACCACTCATGCACATCATTTTGACAAAACAGGTGTTCACTTTGTCATTGGTTGTTTAAAATGTTGTCCATTCATTGGTCATTTTTGCTTGGTGGAGAGTGCTTTTGTGTGTGACTTTTGATTCAGTTATCAAGTTGCTGTGCATGTCAATTTTTTCTTCGTTATAAAGATAATCACTTGCTTTTGAGCATGTGATTAGTAAGGGATATTGCAGCACACCTGTGTACAAAAATGGTTTATTTCTATGGGGTGAATTTTTATGTGTGGCCTTTTGACAGAAGTGGCAAGTTTCTTTTGCTGTCCAGTGTATTCAGACCTCAGATATAAAATTCCAGACATCACACCTTTCTGTGTTTCAACTTTCATAACTTCTGAACCAAAGGATGGATCACCATGGGGTTTTAACAGCAACAAAGTTTATATACTATGTTCTTTGCAAATATACACTAACCTATAAATTTCGCAGGGTTGACAAGAGACTCAGTCTGTTTGATCACATCATATATGGTGCACAGTATGCATGACTGAGAAGAATGGGCCTCAAGCTGGACCAGGAGAAGGCGCTATTTTCTTAGCAACAGAGTCTCCTTTGGTCGGAACTGAACTTTGCTGGTTCACAAATGTCTAGGAAATGCATACTTCAAGGTCACATCACTGGCAACAAATTGAACATTCCCGACCAATGCAGCTCTTTTTAACTGATACCACTGAGGGGGCGCTTCTGCTCCAGACAGATTACAGCCAGCTTTTCTCTTCTTTGCTAGTGAGGAACACTTATACAGATAAATGGACACTTTATCATTACTTATCTTTTTCTCTCTTACTTGACTTGAAATGTCTCATGCATGTAGCTGATAGTAAATGAACAATTTGAGAAAGAAAAATGAGGATCAAGTGAAAGAAGCTTTTTGACTGACCAAGAAGCTACACCTACATGTGGATCAATTTTCTCCCTGTTGCTTGATGGATTCAAAGAAAAAAACTTGGCCAAAGTCATCAACTTGTAGACGACAATCTACACTGGTGTTCAGTAAACACTGATCCTCCAAACAACCTGTGAAAAGCCACGGTCCACCTCCAACATTTTCACCAATAACCCTTAAATAAAATTAAAACCCTGGTGACAAATTACTGTAGACAAATAGTAAGCTATGGCACACAACAAATACACAAATGAATGCTGTGATCAGCTCAAGCCCATGACTAGCAGTGATGTATGATACAGACAGCAGCATTTTGATAGAGCGAACACCCTGTAACTGTCTAGGGGGCTTCAACTTAATCCCAGGTCTCTCTGGGCCAGCAAAGAGATGAAGCATTGCAACAGGTGCCATGTTTATTGAAAGTCAAACATTAGGCAAAAATGCATGAACCAAAAAAATATTGCAAACAAACATTTTCTAGGTCGAGTGGGAACGGATGCTACTGATTTGCACTCGATGTGCAATAAAAACAAGCGGAAATGAAAAGGACGAGAGAGTTCTATATTGTATCACTACAGTAGCCACAGACCAACGAATTGTCAACTTTGCAAAACTGTTTAACTACTCCCAACAATTAAGGGGTATCAAAACATGAGAGCAACACCGTAGACAAATGCTGTGTGACTAAGCACATCTCCCCTACATGTACCAATACTGTTCACTGATTTCTCTTATTTGTTCATTTATTTATCAAATGTTAATTCAATGGCAGGAAAAAATCTTTCTTAAGCTATATTTACTAAAGAAATGAAGCCAAATAATTGAAGAGAGACTTAAGCAGTCTACAGAGTAGAACTACTGACAATCTATACAGGTTTAAAGTCTGGCACCAAGAATAACTGTACATATACCGACCAACATGTAAAAAAGACGTTCAAGTTAAGTTCTTACGTGTGTTGTGAGGGCAGTGAGGCCTGCCTTGAACAGACAGGATTACCAACAAATTTGACACACTCCACAAGATGGGGACCACTAAAATGATGCAATTATTATATCTAAAAATGCAATATAGAACCACATGAAACTGACAATCTTGTTAAAGTCCACCTTCACAAAGCTGTATACTGTCTTTCTGTCGTTATTTTTATCACATGAACTCATTTTGCTCATTTCTAACAACCAAGGAGAAAATGCCTATGGCTCACAACTAACCAGGCAGTCTACAGTCTATCAATAACCCCCCCCCCCAAAATATGGAGTCATCACGTCCCCAATGCTTGGTCAGGCTAGGGTTGCATCCTGTCATCATGATGTCAGTTCCCTCAGCATGGTTTAGCAACTCCCCAAAGAGTAACCAGTCTTCTGAACCCAGCAGGGGAGTGTTATGCTCCATCAATTGTCACCCTGCAGGGGGAAGTCGACTTCATCTACAGGGGCTCTGAATGTCAAAGTTCAAATACTATTCCGTAATAGGGGGCCTCTCCGATTTTGCTTGTCCCATGGCCCAGGACTTTGACACTAAGGTTGAACATTTCAAAATATGCCAAATCTGGAAGGACTAATCTCCAGTAGATGGAATGACATCACAAACAATCCATTACTTGGCAAACCAATTAAGTTTTCATTTTCTAAAATGCAGGTTCTCATTAAAATTTTTCCAGGGATTTTGTGACTGAATTAACCATCAAACTGCAAGACTTGAAGCTGAAAGTCTCCTTCACAGACACACCTGCTGTACCTGGAAAAGATCTCTTCAGAATCTCAGAAGGGCACAAATCCCCCGCTGATTCTCAAAGGAAATTATGAACACATCCCTAATTGCGTTTTTAATTAAGTTAAATGGAACCAAGCAAGATTACTACTGGTAAAAGGCCAATTTTTTTTTTTAATAAAATGCAATTAGAAAGTAGAAATAAGGCATCTGGATGCATGTAGTAGAACCTTTGGTTTGGTTGGGCTATCCTGCTTGGTACTTTTTGTGGATGATTTCTTTAAAGAGCCACTTTGATCAGGGCAGACAGACATGACTAGTCGAAAAGCCCTCAAACTCAGCCTAATTTACGGTAGACCTGGTGCGTAGTGTTAACCATGGCAGGGCCACTGCCCTTGTCTTGACCTAACGGCAGCATCCTGGCTCCCATACTAATCCTCAAGGTGCGTGCCAGATCATGGGGCAGAGGGCATGGTCGCTGTGGTTCACTGACCGAGATTTAACCGCTGCAGATAGAGACAGTCAGTTGAACTCTCAACAAATCAGATTCCATTTCTTTTTGGGCTCTAAATGACTTGGTAGTGTGTAGGGGGGGGGGAGGACACACTGACGTTTTTCCATAGCCAGAGGAGATTGTCATCTTGATTGCAATGTATTCAATTCATTTCTGAGTTCGGAATTCTGATTTCCAAGGGCTTTGAAGTAAGGCACGACATACAAGGCTGTTGAAATTGGAAAAAAAAAGACAATGTCTTGACTACGAAAAGGTCATGTCTAGTGGAGTATCTTCATTTTACTTCCAGCACTAATTACCTCTGGTAGTGTTATTCTGTCTTCATGCCCCATTGGTTTTTGTGGACACTGACCTAGCCACAAACAAGAGATTTTCATTTTTATCCAAATTTTCAGAAGATTGGTTTAAAAAAAACACCTGATAGACTTCCTCTGTGTTTTCTTTTCAAAATCTGATTCGGGCTACTAATGTGATAATGATGAGCTCATCATGGTTTAACAGCAAATGTGTGCACAGATAAAAAAAAACCAAGAAAAGCTGTAGGCCCTACATGTAGGAAAAGGCAAATTGAGCAAAAACAACCATCATTGCTGCTAATTGGAAAGGCACTGACCATTTGGTACTATATAATCAGCCTTCTGTCTATCAGATGGACTTGAGGAACTTAAGGGAAAAAAACCCTCACTGCTGGACAACAAATCAAATCAGCCATTGCAACATGATCACGATGGCCTCAGGGGAGACAAGGTAACAATGCGTAATGGAATTACCTGTGTCTAAAATAACGGCACAGGTTTCTCTGTTAGACATCAATGGACAATGTGCCAGGTAATGTATAGTAGCTTAGGATCTTCTGGAAAAGACAGACCACAACATCCATGGGTTACATCATTTTTAGGTTTACAAGAAGGGAACACACATGCTAAGGGTTAGCATCATACTGTTAAGTCCTAATGATACATTGCTTCCGTGCTGAATAGAAAGAAACAAGTGCAGTACTTCCTTACTTGATGAATGAATTCAATGTCAAAGGTAATTTCTGGGAGTGAGGCACTTTTGCAGGTGGTTTAGCACTGGTTTCTGGGAAGGAACGGGCAAAGAGGGTCAACTTGATTCAATCCCACATGGCAAGGTCACAGCAAGAAAATTTACAATGTGAGCCTTGCCAGTGGTCTGAGTGAAGTCATCCTATTGGTGGAACCAAAAAGCATTTACCCTGAAGCAATCATGTCACACCCAGTCAAATAACATTCAATGTGCAGGCACAAAATATCTCCAAAAATTAAAGTTATACTGAGATCCACTTCATTTATCAAAATCTTAAATCAAAACAAATCCTGCACAGTGTTATCACATCCAGAATATTTCACACACCTGTAGGCATTTTGTAAACTGTGATCAGTGGTATTGATGTAACAAATGTCAGGAATACATGTACATATCTGTATAGATTCTGGATCTCTACATCAAGTTGTCTTAGCTTATCTGGTCTGACCAGCACGTGTGGTGAAACTCCCAGAAAATAGCTGGTACCAGTATACCAACTAAACAAGTCCTACAATGCCCACAACCCACATCACAGAGAGATTTCAGGAGTACCCCCCCCACACCGCAATCAACATGCTGTTAAACAGTGAACTATTCTTACAGTTCTCACTGAATACTATCCAACATTACATCTTGCTCTTTGGCTGGTTTCTCAAATAACACTTTCTAATGTCCTGATGTCAATCACATCAATGGACTCAAGGCACAGACTAGCCCACACATTCTTTCCACCAACTCAAAATACTCTTGGACAAAACATGGCTTCGCCTGTAGGCACAGACTAACCCACACATTCTTTGCACCAACTTAAGATACACTTGGGCAAAACATGGCTCCACCTGTAGACAAAATGCCTCTTTGCATCTTGTGACCTGCCTAGATACACATATATTAAGAACCACTGAAGCTGCTGGTACTTGCCAGTCTCGTCTCTTTTTGAAGTTTGTCATGTAAACATCTCCGTTGGCAATGTATCTAGCAGCCAATTTTATGGGGATGTTTAATAGCTTAAAATGCTTTCAAAACAGCAAGCTTCCGTTCATCCACTTATCATATTTCCTTTAGCAGACCCTTGGTGTCATGGGAGGTCTTGTGAAGGACACATGTATTTGGGTCAGGTGTGATCTTGCCAAGATCCACTATGTCATAATTCTGGATTGTACAGTACATGAATTAAAAAAAAATTCTTGAGCTGATGAATTCAAGCAAAAATCATCCAAGCCGAGCAAACACCAGCTTGGTCCAGGATAATGCACTGACTGGCATCCAAAGTGGATGTTATTGTTTGCTTCCTTTTTCATTGATACATGCACATCATGAGAATGTACTAAAAAACGAAAGGAAACTGAGCCAAAAATTACCTTCAATTCCAGAAGAAAAAAATTTATTTAACAGTTTGATGAGCCAAAGAGATACTCGCTGATCTTCACAATGAAATGTTTATGTAACATTAGTGTGCTCAGTGACATTTAGTAAGCAGTACAAATGTCTTTTGACCTACAATGCACTGCACCTTAGCCCTGAAAGAAACATGCCCCATGCCAGTGGGGGAGTATTTTGAGGCAAATATGATCAAGGGTCAACATGGTTAAAAACACTCCACCAAAGTGGCAAACCGCAGGCCTACATGTATCTTTGAGGTAAGCATGGTTTCTACCAATGCAGATAAGTACATCTAGAGGTTAGGTATATAATAATACAGCTACATCTCTGCTGTAATGTGTCAGTACAGTGAGTCTGTTTATAGACATTCTAAATTTGATCAATGTACAATCAATTAGTAGACACAATACTGAACATCAACTTTTTAACAGACAAAATAAATGTTGAAGAAAAATGAAGAACAACCCAAGACATAAACTCATGCACTTAATGCAGCACACAAGGCAAAGAAACAGCTTATCCACTACAGATATCTTTTGTGAAAAAAAACAACAACATGACATCTGGAAAAAAGACACTGGAGGGGAGAATCATGTCCGTTCTGCAAGACTTCCGCTAATGTGTGATTTGAGAGAGAAACGGGCATTTCTAATCCTGAGTGACAGGGGTAGCGGATGATCAAAGTGCCTTCTGACATTGCCAAAATTGCTCATCTCTAGAGCGACAACGCTTGGACAGCTTGCGGTGTCCTTGCTCTCAGAGATCACTGTCAGGGTATAGTCCTGGGGGTCAAGTGTCCGAGGCTGAAACGTAGAGAGACTTCTAGTCATGCTAAAGTCCAGCTCAAGTCCCACCAATTATGGGAAAAGAAGGAAACAACAGAGCATCACTTCAAGTGGATAAGTCTGAAGGAGAGCAATACTAAGAGCTCTGGTTTCAGTTTTGTCATAGGCGACAGAGTGTACCGTACTTCTGCAAGAAATGAAGAGCCCTTCATGATACTCCAAACTCCTTTTTCATCTTTATCTCCACCTCTCCAAAGAAATTGCATGACTAAATAAAACTAACTTTTGAAATCAAATTTAATAAGGTTATTAAAAATTTAAAAAAAATTCTTTGCAAAGCCTTATGTCTCAGTTGTACTTTACAAAATATGTATCTGTGAACGGAATATTAAGTGACATGAACAGCAGACGTTACCTAGACATACATGTACATGTATACATGTATGTGCAAGATGAATTCGCTTCAACTCCACTCCAGCAAGTATTTTTGCTACATGTACATAACACAGACTGCCTTTCTTGTATTCACACAAATCATGAATTTGGCTCCACAGATTCCGTTAGATTCCCCCGACTGAATCTGGCATGTTCATAAAAGCAAATTAATAAATTAATTCAGCGGGCCATTTGGGAAAAGAAAGGTTTCTATTTCTCTGCACCCAGACTATACCATTCCTCACATTGTTTTGGGTCTTCTTTGTCTCCGTGTCATTGAACTCTAGACCAAGGTCGTTTACTCCCGGAATCACTTAAGTATCCTTATGTTTGAGAAGTGTTTTTTAATTGATGGCATGACACGCCGCGAGACGTTTGCTTTTAGATCTGACAGACTGGAGTGTTGCAATTAATGAAGCGTTGCTCTGGACATCTCATTATTGCTAGGCATTGTCTGAAGAGTCAAGCTCATCGACTAAAAACTAGCTTTTTTTTCTCCAGACAATTCTTCGTTTCTGCTACACTGCAACTATGGATGGTGATGCATTAACTGCGGCTAATTTTTTGCCCAAGCAGTCTAGCAGAGATTGGTATTTGCAAGCAAAACTAGAGGCTCGTGTTTGTTCCTGCCTGATCGCTAGGCAATTGGGCAGGGCATTGTTCAATTTTTAAAATGAAGTGTTTTACTGTAAATAAGAAGAAATGTTGGAGTTCAGTATTTACTTCAGTTTAGCAAGGCGGCAAAAGAAATACTCACTGAAGTCGAAACTCCACAAATTTAAATGTTCAACAAAAATAAACTGATAATTTATGGTTTGATGACATCAGAGCATTTGGATGCTTCTCACCGGTCAATTATCTAGTTGATATCATTATTTGTAGGCAATAGCATTTATGTGTTCTCCATGCAAGACGACACAGTTTACGTGGAAAAATACCGTCTCCAAATGCACACAACCACGTTTTTAGTTTGATTGTTTTGTTTAATGCCATACAAACATTTGTTCATGTTCAATAAGTGTTGGTGAAAAGTTTTGTATTTTTCACAAGGCTATCATTCCTCTGATTTATAAATTGCTAAGTCATACACGGAGAATACTACATATATCCTCTGATAGAACTGAAGGGCACATGTGAACACTTGAAAAATCTTTGGTTTGAATGTTCCAGAGTGAACCAAGCCAATTTGGTGCAACAGAGCAATCCCAAGAAGACCCCCAGAAATCCCAACCAAAGCATGGGCAGATTTCAATGGGGCCATTCAATGGTTGTTAAAGAAGAAGACTAAGAAAAAAAAACAGAGTAGAGAAGGAATATAAAATGCCGTTCAGCCCAGGCCAAGACGGGGCTTAATGCTCACGACTGCCTTAATACCCCCAGTCAACAGCTGCTACAGCAGCTGTGGAGTTCTGACAGACGTAATGGACAGACCCAAGCCCGGGCTAGTGGCGGTCAAAGACCCCAGCCACAACGTAAGGGTTTATATGCCCAGAGATAAAGTAAGGAAAGAGGAGGAAAAAAAGGCAAAAGATAGAGAAGTTGAGGAAAGGGATAAAGCTCACAGCTGATAACCACATGGGATATAATATGTGCATGCAAGGTTGTATTGAAATTGTCATGAATACCACAGTAGCACTGCTTGAGGTGCACTTAACACACTACAGGCTAAGCATGTACATGTACATGTACAGTACATGTGCATGGAACTTGGACCGTTTGTCTGTGGTTACCAACAGCCACTAATGGTAGTCTGTATATTTGTCTAAATGAAATTCCAGAGATAGCGCTGTTGGACTTCCAGTTCATTCCTATCATTCTTGGTTGAGTTGGTGACCTTCAGAGAAACTAAGTGCTGATATACTAGTAGTACACTGGGATATAATTGGTTTTGAACATAGTTCTTGAACTTGGGTTCATAATTCTGAAAGTCTCAAGTAATGATATCTAGGCCTGATGCTCAATGGACATGAAAGTACACGTACACTTGATGGACACAAAAAAGAATGGCTAAAAATTAGTATACATTACCACAACTCTAATTCTTGGTACAAAATGATATGTCGTTAGGTTCTCATTAATCAAAGGCATGCATAAATACAGAAAAACAGTAATGATCTAAAAGTTAATGGCTGAAATCACCCACAGGTAGGGTAAATATGGAACACATCTGCCACGAAATGAGTGGTGACAGAAGTGGTGGTGACTTTTTGAAAAATTGGCCAATACTTTAAATATACAGTACATGTACATGTACATAAATGCACAACACCGTTTTGCCAAGTTGTAGTGGTATACATTAAACTGTACAAGTACATATCCAGTCTACGGTAACATTTCACAATGTTGTCTTCAGATAGGTCACTACATACATGTACATGTACATGTAGAGCAAGGATCTAGCAGTACATGTACTCAAGTATCATTGTGTTGCACGCCCAATGACATATAACACCCATACATGTATATGTAGTCCATGTGCAGTCTAAAACATATGCTGATTGAAAAGAATATATCCATGTTGAAGCTGTTCCGTTGTGTATCTACTGCATGGACATGTGTATGGTGTACGGATACATGCGCATGCACATACATACATGAACACACCTTTCCGCACTTACATGTACGGGGACTACTTATGCTTTGGAACATAGATGATGTGAGGACCAAAACATGGGACTAAAAGGTGTTTAAAAGCAACCTACAGCTAACAGGTGTATCCATACACAGCACACCAGAACACCAACAAAATATGAATTTCAACTGCAAAAAGTCATTTCAGTCATCCATGTGTATGCCACTCAAAGGATTACATGTATATGAATATATCCAAGGATATCCTTGCCCTGAGTGGCAACATCTTGACTTGAAGACAATCTCTTCATTTTTCCCCCTTTGGGTGTCAATGATAAGTTTGATGGACATATTGCTCCAAGTGTTATCTGGTCATCATCAGATGAAATGCATACAATTTTATCTGAATGCATCCATTTCTTCAAGGCACATGCCAGGAAGGTTATCAGAAAGCAATGAAAACAACCCCTACAGCTGCTTGGCTGGTACACCGTATCACATCAGAACCTAAGTAAGCTCTCAAAAAAAAAAAAGCGTCTACATAAGACTATGACCACAGAAGAAATCTCTTCTGAGCTCAGACAGCGTCCTTAAAGTCTAGGCTCTTGGGGAGAAATAAAGTGCTTCAGGTGAAGAAGCAAAGATACACGAGATATGTCAAAAGAACAATCTACTTGAGCACTTCAAGAATTGGAGAGGAAAGATTTGCCGACTTGAAAATCAGTTTGAAACACAAACATTTAACTGCAAATGTGAACTTGACATCTCAAGTCCAATCTGAAAACAAAGTGAATGTCTTGCTGACTCTACTGAAATTGAAATATTCCTGAAGAAATATCTAAACATTAGACTACTTTTAAAAATAAACCGAGTATCACCTAGGAGACAAAATATTGACCAAATTATCCGGAAAGGGCAAAGCACGTTCATAAATGAGTTATGGTATATACGGAAAAACAGAAGGAAAATCAGCCAGAAACATTTTGAGTATCCAAGTAATGGGATCTTTTGCATTTTGTCCAATGAAGTTTAATGAACACTGAAACAGTGAATGAACAGCTCTGTATCAAGCAAGAAATCCTCCAAGTTTATCTGTCTCTGTATTTGCAGGTAGAAATCCTGTCACATACTTGTGCTATAACTGCTCATTTAATCAGTTGGCAGAGATAAAGCAATCAGTAGTGCTTCCAGCAAGTGTTAACAATTCATGCTTCCCTTGGGTGTACCACCAGAAATATATTGTATAATTTCCTTCTTCCCTACTGTCTCGGCTTATACAGAGACCTAGCTCCCAAACCTATAAACCAACACAAATGTGCATACTAACTCCCTTACAGTTACACATGGCATGACAACAAATGCATGCTCTTTTGCAAGAATAAAAAGAATAAGAGTGGTGTACTAGACCCATTTGGAGACGGCCCCTAACACGGACACCCCCCTGAGACCGACCAAACAGAATTAGCCTAGTTTAGGCCAACCGCCCCTCCTCCTACACCTCCAAAAACAGAAACCAACGCCCCCAGGCAGCAATGCGATATGTGGGTGAACATACGCAATCTGTACAGGCCCAAGATATTAGGCCTTTTGGCACCAATACGTTTAAATGTCTTATAGGGGAGCAGCTAGCGAAGTAGGTTATTCAACTCGCCTCAGCAATATGCTCACCGCTGATACTCCGCTCCAAGGCAGATGGAAGCATCAACACAGTCAAAAGAGTTAGCCACACAAAAACCCCCATTTTTTTTCCCTTCCTGTCTTTTGCTCTTAATCTTATTTTGAGAACACAGCATGCTGTGTTTGATTTTTTTCTCCCCAATCCCATTTATGTCTTGTTTTAGAATTTCACAGAGATGAGTTTTCTGCTCTTTTGAAAAGGGTCAATGGCAGCTAATGTAACAGAATTTTTTTAAACTCTAATAACCTTTATCAACTTGTACCTCAACAAATGTGAAGCAGAAAAGATATTTTAAAAATGCAATTACGAAGACACACTAGTACCAACCTACCAGCATATTTTCATCTGAATCACCAGCTAATGGACTACATGTCCTGTCTTCTCTAGATGTGCTCTAATTTTGATAAACAGATGAGATGCAACTTTGGTCAACAACAGTGCATGTACCAGTAGATCTCAAAAAAAACCCAGCAAATCAGAACAGTAATGCATTACATGTACATTTTTTGTTCAGAAATATCTTATAAATTACAAAGTGCAGACTAAAACAAAAAATTCTCCTGTGGAAAAGGACATAAAAGACAAAACTATCAGGGTTCTTTTCTGTGATTACCTACTTGTTATGTAAAACATCTGTCCATTCAATAATTTTCAACAGGGAAAACCAGAACAATGCCCATAAACCTTTTCTGAACCCCCACCTCCTAAAGGTCCAAGGAGCAAACACCGAACCAGCTGAACCAGCATCAACATCACTTAAGGGACCAATAAACCCATCATAGTCATAAAATGCTTCAGTCCTTCAAAACCTCACCCAGACCCCCTCACCAGACTCCCTGGGAAACAGCAAAAAGGATAATTTACGAGGACTGCTGACAAAAAGTGGTTCTTATTTTTAGCAATTCCTTGGAGGAACAGGGGGTAGGGAGCAGTAACACGGGTCAACAGACAAGTTTATTGGTTGTTTTTGCAGTTCACTGACATCGATTGTACAACTTTTTTTACGCTGGGAAAGTTTAGAGCTGTAATTCTGTTGCCAGCAATTGCTAACTACTGTAGACAACTTTATGGCTGTATTCAGGGTCCAGGGTAGACTTAAAAGTCAGTGATGTTTGAAGTTGTTTCTATGGACAATTTACTGGCGGACATATTTATTTAGCAAGGGGGAAATGATATGCCAGTGATCATTTTAATGCAATGTGGACTATACATCTCAATATGCAGTTCTATTCACTCCCCAAAAAAGCTCCTGAACAAGCCATTTGCGAGTTAAATTTGAATAAAATCTGGTGCACTGAATAACGTGACTACACCCCAACATTTACGATTTGAATTCCCCAGACTAAAGACACTGTTGCTATACCTCGTGATTCTGGACAAGCTTTCGCATAGCGACCACCATCTCTGGAATGGAATGGTTCCTTTGTACCCTTCTTATCCATTGAGAACAGTGTATTGTTACAAGGTGTCTCTTATGTAACTAAGCAAAAGCTTGCCCCGAATCATGAGATATAGCAACAGTGGCTTTAGTATGGAGGATTCCAATTTTATGTTCACGTGAATTTAAAGAACTCAGTGTACCAGATTTGGGTCAAAGTAAACTTGCAAAAGGCTTATTTCTTGATGGAGTTTGTGGACTTGAAGGCCCTTATGAATAATCATGGAATTTTCTGTCCCTGATGTGGTCATTCCTTATGACAGTTCCCAGGAGTAAAAAGGATATTTATTAGTGGCTGAGGTTTTCATCACCTAAAACTTTTTTCCCCTTAATTTGATTTATGGAGCTTAGAATCCTGTCACTGTCTCAAAACACATGTGCAAGAAGTCGCACATGGGTGACTGATCCATAAACTTTTATTAAGACACAGCGTTTTTACCATTCAGAACACAAAAACATCCGTGGTCAAAGAGGGAATTGAGGAAACACTGATTTCACACGGATATTTCTTGGATCAATTGGTCAGCCTGCAATGAATTTTCAGACAAAAATATTAAAATGGACTATAGAGAATTCTAGAATTGGTTTCTTTGAGCTCAAATGGTACCAAACGTTTTATTTCGAACTTAAAACCATGACCCTTTCATGACTGCTAGAGACATCAGTTGCTGGTACTGTTCTGAGTTCACCAGTAATCAAATGACTGGTAACCAAATCTTTATTCTGTCAGTGTACAAAGAGTGGATGGACAATGAGTTGATTAAAATGAAATATGAGTGATTTAAGTTCCCAGTATAAGTTTCATGCCAAATTAGCACAATTTTGCTTGTATGATTTGGAACATATTCTTTTAAAAAGGCCTTCAGCAGACATTAGCTATGCTTAGAACGAGCAAAATTTGACATCTTATTTCTTCCACTATTAGTTAAACGCTTCAGTAACAAAACCTGCTGGCATAAACCCAAGTTGACAACATCACCCCAAACAAAGGGAAATAGTAAAACTATAACTCATGTTTTGCCCCTCTTTTTTAACATATATGAATTCCTTAAGAATTAAACTTATGCACGGAGGTCTACCTTTAAAGAGCCAGGACTCCTCTTTGTGATATTTGTAGCATTTTCACATAGAGTTGTTAGAGGACAGGGGAAATGAGTGGTTTTTTTTTTTTCTTTTGAAATTTTTTTGAAATTTCATTCCGTGTGCGTGTTTTTTAAGCAGGTCCTACGTCATTGGATATTATAGCCCAGCAAGGAATTGGGCAGCGGTGCGCATGAATGTCTAGCAACCCACGTCAAATTCCCTCCTCTGGCTATCTCTACACATCCTTATTAAGTCTGATCAAGGTCATCTAGTAATGTGGAGACGGCTCCAAGTGATATGATGTAGGCAAACTTTCAAGTTTACATCTTCACGGTTTTAATATCAACGAACACCACTGTGAAAATATTGACGGTTGCAACTGATCAAACCTCATAAAGTATGACATCGCAGCAAGTGACACACAGGTTTGGCTCTGGGTATCATTTCCACCTATTGGCCAAGGGAAAAATATTTGTGACCGTTTTCAAACAAATAATTGCTGCTGTCCCGCAAGTTCAATAACAAGAGTCACCCATGAGGTTCTGGTGGTATTTTCTTACATGATTGAAAGGATGAATGGCACCTAGGTAGCTGGAAAGAATTAAGTTCCGTCAAATTCTACAACCCGCTTAACAGGAATTTATTCAGTGAACCATGCATGTACCTACTAGTACGACACTTCCAGAGAATAACATGTACCACTCAAAATGTAATTTCTTTTTTTAATGTTCATGGCAAATGGATTCCATTCATTTCCATTTGTGTGACAATTGAGAAGACAGTCTTACAGGCTTAGAACTTCCAGAACATTACATGACACTTTGCCTGAAACTTCATTTCAGTTTGTTTGTGTGCTTATCATTATGTCTGTGGAGTCATCTGCTAAGTCCCGCCAGAACTGCAAGAGCCTTCTGGGAAGTGGCGTCAGCAGTTCACGCTGTATTGAACGTCAATCTATTAGCACGCTGCACATGCTTCATCCATGCATACACAATGCTGCAGGAGGCACACGTACATTTGGTAAACGGCCTTCCCTGTCCAGTCCAGCGAACTACAATGTCAAAATTACGCACAGGCTGAGGTGAAGGTTAAATGGAAATTGTTACACAGTAATTCATGTTGCTGGCAGCAAAACAAAGACACACAGGGAGAGCAAACACAGAGGCTGCTGTGGTAAATCTAAACAATCGCAATATGGTGCTTCCAGGCAGAAAAAAAGCTTCATAATCTCTGTAAGACAATTATGAGGATTAAAAAAAGACCTGCTTATGACAGTTACAGAGCTTATTTTTATAAAATTCATTTTGTTTAGGATGGACAGCAATTAAAAAAATCACACATGTGAGCATATGACATTATACAAAGACACAAGACAATGATAAAAATGATACAAGATATCAAAATAAGACTTCATTATACCGATGTGAGGACATTACTTATTACAACAGTTCCACAAAGTATGTGGACGCTTCTACTGAAAAAAATTCCTAAACTTTTGGCAAAAATGCATTGCTATCGGAACAATTCTCCCCCGTACAGCACTTGGCAATTACACCGTAAATGCCAAGAGGATGTTTTATTTCTTATATTCAGTTTGAATTATACTTTTGCAGTTGCTACTTAAAAGCTTTTCCTGTTGATGTCAAATGGCACTACCGATATGTGCGGCTTCTTTATGTCATTTTCAATCTCCCTTTATGCGGATGTTTTCATTTTGCTTTGATATTTTTCATGTTATTCACTGAAAGTAAAGATCATGTACCAGTAATTTGACAATGGAATAACAGAGTAATTCAAAAATAAATTCCTTCTTATTTAAATAGCGTGCTCTAAGGAGGTGTCCAAATTTTGACCCAAACTTTAGAGCAAACACTGAATCCTACTACACTTAACTGTGCCATATTTGGATCATGAGATAATATAAACCCTCTTCAAGAAGCAACACCATGAGCAAAATGCACAAAATCCTGGCAGAGGATGCAAGCATGTCTTCATCCCATAAGTGATGAACACACAGGTGAGGCAGCCATGAAAAATACACCAAGACCAGATGCCACCATACAGCATCAAATTTCCATAACCACCTCTGCTAAATAAATCAAAGAGTGTTGTCAATAAGACTGCTAATCCAAACAGGAGGAGAGGGTATTTTGAACGACCCTGACCCAGGCAGAAGCTGAGATGGGGGAAGGGTTGGTAAAATGACACTTAGGCAAAGAAACTGCATAATTCACACACCAGAAGGACCTTTGGCTGAGGAGTACATGTGCGGTAGATTAATTCTTATAGACTTAGATTAGAAGCAGCTCTACAGAGTTGTAAAGCAGAAAATTGTCTCACGGTGAAGATTTCAGTTTCCAACAGATAGAACAAACTACATGTACTGTATGATAAGGAAGCATCTGTGAATATTGCCAGGAGAGTATGGTAGGTCAGATTGTGGAACGACTGAAATTGAACAGTTTTCTTTTTCATAATTTGATTCCTAAAGGATGACTGTTAGGGATGACTGTCCCAAGGTCTTGGTTCATCATCCAAATGATTCAATCTACATGAATATCTGATATCATTTCCCACTACACAGTGCATGTATGTGGGAGATTTATTACTTTTCAACCATGCACATGTAACATTGTAATGTAGGCCTACATCACTTAAATACAGTGAGTATAGTGTCGAGATTGAGTTTGCAATAATGAGCAAATACTTGTCTAATATCTCAGTTCATTTCGATCAAATGAGCTATAACTGAAAGTAAGAAAGACACATCTTATAATCACCTAGGACCTACCAATAAGATTTTGTGGTGGATTTCTGCTAAGCTAGGAATGACAGGTGGAAAACTTATGGTCACCCACCTTACTGACAATTGGACTAAAAGACCAAGTTTGAATGCAATAAGTGTCAGTGAAAGACTGTGTACGGGGGACAAGAAGTCAGCCTTTCAGACATGCAGACAGCATTTCCTTAAAATTATCCCCTGATGAAAAGAAAAATCAGTTTACCAAATGGACAAGCACTTAAGCTGTACTTTCATTCAAAGTTGAGGATAGTAAAACCAGTGCCACTAGTCACCCTGTTTACTAACCGTCCATCTATCAGTCCCCAACTCTTGACACTAACTACCAGCAATCACACACTCCTGTGATTGATCGTCCATGGACAGCCCTACAGTCTTACAAGGGAAACCAGCCCCAATGGCCTATTTCCCTCATTGTCTTGGACTGATGACTGCCTTAGTTAAGGGCTTCCACCTTGCCGCAATCCATTGTTCTTAGCTAATGATTGAGCTACATTTCAGTCTCTCTCCGTCTGCAGTCTTTTAGATGTATCTGGGTCAGAGTCATATGCTTGATTGGCCAATTTCCTGGTTTTCAGCCAATCTGGGTTTTGTACAGTTATGTTGTGCTTCTGTTTTATATACACTGTACAGTATACTGGTGTGTAGATGTATATACCTTCACAGAGAAAAGAAAAATAATCCAAACTAGGCCACGCTTAAAAAGTCCAACTTCTTAATTTCTTAACAGATTTGTTCCTTTGATGGAGTATATTTGGTACAGATTAGAGATTTTGCTTTGGATGGGGATCTCAGTAGTCAGTTGAAATTACCTTGGAAATGAGAATTATGACACTACTGCTGCATGTATATCAACTAAAGAAATTCATGTCCAACCTTGCATGCATGGTCCAGTAGTGATGGTTATTTTGATGCCAAGGCGTGGTGTTTAATAATAAAAAATAACCAAAATAACCAGATTGGTGTTCGCTCCAGATCTTCACTCAACAGACTTATGTTAGTCATTAACCAGTAAGTCTAAGATCAAGTGCAGAGGGTTGAATCCAAGTCAAAATCTAAGTTATTTATCATCTTGACTCAAGTCGAGTCTGAGTCCCCAAAAATGGGACTCCAGTAGGACTCAAAAGTCAGACAACTATTATTCATAAACTGCGATACACACCAATAATAACGAAGAGGCACATTATATTGTACACGTGAAAAAATGCCTGTGCATACAGGTACATGTACATGTGCAGGCACAATCTAACATCCAACAATTGAAACATCCTTGTCAAATAGTCACTAGATATACATGTACTTCATACTCTAGGGAGAGGTTGCAATTTCTGATCAATTCACTCTTCCCTTAAAATACAGTAACCGGTTCAAGTAGCTCTTGTTTTGTGCACAAATCTACCCCCCCTTGTCCCATTTGAAAAGGTTGAAAAGAATTGTACATGTATGTTCCATGCTCTGTCTTCTAGATTGAGCCTTCAGATTTTTCACAAGTGTTTTTACAGTTAATCAAACCTGAAAAAGAAATCAATAACAATTAAGCAGTTGATTAATTGATGGATTTCTCTCGTTACACTGTACACACACGTACAAACACCCACATTGCACCATGGAGGAAGCCTCCATGATTGCGCTAACAAATGCCAGGAAAGGTAATGCGTTTCTTGCATCTCAGAGGCTGTTCTTTGCTATCTTAATATTGTCACAATGGATGCACAAAAAGTTTACTCAAACATACCGGTACTATAACATGATGTCATATGCATATGGTCTATTATTTACACACAAGAAATCTCAATTTCACGTAAAGACTTTAAGACCCTTCATCTGTTTGAAATCAAACTTCATCTGAGTTACAATTCTCACATCCTGAATTGACATTTGCAAGCAAATGTAAAGGAAAACTTAATTACACCATGGAACTATAGCTCCATGGTTACACAGCATGAAAAATTGAAAGCTGGTTCCCAACACCAACAAAAATGTCCCATTCCAGCCACACTCATGTGCAGGACCTTGGAGGAACTGATGTCTTCCTATCACTATGCTGTCCACACTGGACAATTATTCATTCCCACCTTGCCAATTATTCATCGGTCTTTCTAGAAGGAGTCTGGCCATGTGTAGCTGCTCCATACAAACCTGACAGCTGTCAAGGCCAAGCTGGAGCCAGTTTGCTGAAGACAACTTAAAGAAAGAGTTCCAGTTAAGCAACCTACAGTGTCAGACATCTTGGTGGGGGGGGTTGACTAAGACAGGTGTGATTTAGCTTAGAGATGACACCTGCTGAACAATGGAAACACCTGATGAGATGCTGTCTTGGGACAGGAAAATAGATTGGTCACATATCCCTCCTCCATGGGTCAAGGTCATCAGAGATGTTTTTTTGTCTAGTGATGAGAGTGGATCACATCATGCACCTGACTGATGTAGTTTCTCTCATGCCTCACATCCAGGCATGTCCAACTGATGTGTTTGTAGTATGCATTTGATCCAAGCCTCACAGATGCATTACTTTGCCAAGAGAAGCAAGCAACAAAGGCTGCTCAAATCCTAGCACTAACATCACAAAAATGAAATCAGATTTTGAAAATAAAAACACTGTGATGAGTAACAAACTCCAGATAACACTTCTCCAAGTACGTTGTTTTTGTGACAGAACTAATGTGTAAAGCCTTTCAAGAGTTGGAAGTTACATTTAACATAATCTTGATATTTTCACAAGAACTTTATTGAATCCACCAAATCCCTCAACATGCAGGAAAGCAACAGCAAATGTTGGTACTTTCAAGGGGCAGCAAAGCCCCAAATAAAAGCAGCAGCAGCTAGGTTGTAGGCAACTGTATTTTAAAGGCGCTTTATTTTATGAATGTGCGTCATTTTAATTTGTAGCTACATGTATGCCTCTTTTCCTTATTGCTTATGGAGCAGATGTGTAAGAAACAAAAGCTGCAACCCTTTGGTCATTTGCACTCCAACAGACGGTGGAGAGGTAGTAATAAAATCCTTGGTGATGTTCTTCCCTATCCTTAATTAAATTAAAAGACCAATGAGATCAAATTATCTAGAATCAACTATCAAAGGTGTCGTGTATATTAACAGATCTCTGTTAAATCCAAACAAATAGAGAAATACATGTACAAGGTTACAAAGTTTACAGAAATGAAGCCAGATACCAATGTCTGACTGACTGAGCACTACAGAAGCCATTTAGTAAAACCTACACCAACCTACATCAATTGACAATCAATGGGTATTAACGTTCTTGAGATGCACAATAATTTTGGGGGCTCATTATCTAAAAACAAAGGAGAGATTGCCAATATATATGGCTGCTCTAATGAAATGTTTATGGACAGGTTCCCTGTTAATTACCACTGAAAATAAAAAACAGACAATGACTTAAATCTGCCAAAGACAACAGCTACAATGTGTCAAAGGAATTTAAGCTTCCGGATGGCTAAAAGCAGATCCATACATTACATGTGAATGTCCTTATAGAAACAACACCAGCAGGATAACATGATTTTTATGAGTCAGGCCTCTATACATACATGTACTTGTACATGTATGAAAAAACATGTACAGTACGAATGAAATGGGTCTTGTAAAATGCACGGGGAAACTTTGATAATAAGCATTTCATAGTTCTGTAGTTTTCAAGAGGCCTTGACAATGTTGTTTGACACAACAAACTTCTCTCTGTGACACAGACATACATGTACATGTACACCTACAGAATACAGTACACTGTACATGTACAGGTGTAGTTATCAAAAGCATGGCCAGGAGGTATTGTGTCTGTCTGCACACACCAACAGAAAGCTACATGCATGGCTATGCATGTGGAGACAAGGTTGACTTTATGACCTGGGTTCATGTAATGTAAAGCATATTTAAGTGATGTACAGGTGAATTCTTAATTACATCTACAGGTGTATGTACATGTACTTTCTGAGCAACGTGGACATGTACATGTACCTGTTTGACTATCAATGTGTAAAAGTGTAACCAATGTTTGCAAAAACAAAGTTTGACTGAATACAGGGTAATAGCTCCGCTGGCCGGTGCTGTCTAGAGCTAGTCAGCACTCAACATTACCATCTGGCACTGTGGATGAAAATGAAGCTTGCCCACCAGCACAAATTACAACGTATACTACATTATTGCAATTTTTGGCAGAGAGAGAAAGTGGGTTGTATTTAAAAAAAAAAACGTCAAAAACAGCCGGCACTAAAAAAAGTCCGAGCTACAACACTGATTGAATATTACATGTCTTCAAAGGAAGCATACTGGCATTGGTTTTTATACCTGCTGGCTGAAATATGACTACGTCCATGCACATATTTCATATTTTCCTTTTGTGTTGGTTACAAGATGTTTCTTAGCGGTGCAATCTTTCAGCCTGCACAGTACAGTGATTCCTCATAGCAGGCGTACACGTACATGATGTATGTAGAGCAGAGGGCATCTGCATCAGTGAACTGCTCAGTACAATCAAATGACACTGTATGCTGAAACATCACACCACTGAGGATATGTTGCAACCAGGATTTACACGTATCCCTTCTTGGTAGACAAAGCTGAAATGCGAGCCAACAATTTGAAAGTTTTAAGAGTAGCGCTCTTATTGTTTACTACAGCACAAAGCTACATGCATGCCGTGAATAACCTCCTGTTTCTCTAGCCTCTCAGCATAACATCAGATGAGACAAATAGTTTCAAGACTTTCAAGACTACTTTTGCAGACTGCATTTAAAGGTACGGTCCATCATTTGTCATGTGTGCATTACGTTCCTTTGAGGCAACAGACTAACCCATAATCAAAAGAAGGGTACCTAAGAACAAATCTGATGAATTTCAGCTCTGTAAACAATGAACACTCTGAGAAAACAATATTCTACAATTTCTATTTCAGATCAAAAGTTGTTGAGTTACGTTTTGAGTTACACCTGATTTCATCATCTGGGACCTGTTTTCATGCTCAGTCCAATGCAGCTACTGTAAACTGTGACATGCACTCAACCGACGAATTATAGTAACTGTGTGCACCTGTCATGTCAATGCTTGCACACTCTTGATGGCAATTTTCCAACGATGCATCTTTAGATGCATCGTTTAAATGGCTTTCTAACATTGTTTTCTTCAACATGACAGCTTGCCAGAGAGAATCTCACAAGGAGTTTAGTCCCATAACCATGTTTAATCCAAGAATGCTTTCCAACCGTAATTTCATCTGTTGCAATATAGACAACTGCCAAATGATGGACTTTGCCTTGAAAATGTCTAAGGCCCATGAAACTTCAGGTATGTGATAAAAGGACTTCATCTTTGGAGATCTTCTGTATGATTATCACTTGCTAGTTTGGTTGCTCCTTTTGAGAGGGAGGAGTAAGGTGTTAGCGCGGCAACAGGTCTTGCCGAATGTGCATCATGAATTGGTCTGCACACTTGACTACATGTACAGTACCTGAATATTTCCCTGGGCTTTCACGCTTGCTGAAGTCAAGGAGGCTGACCCACGCTAGCAAAACAAAGTTTGTCATCTTCAACTCGGCAACCCACCCCCCATCAATCACCTTATACTGCATCAACCCTATTCACCAGGTGCAGAGGACTGAGATTGGGTGAACCTGTGTGTGTGTGGGGGAGGTATGGAACATTAATAGGCCAGCAATGCTGCCAAGCTACAGTACCAGAAATAAGACATGACAGTGAGGTGGTTGTAAAGCAATGGGGGACTGCTTTTCGGCAAAATGCACATTTATTATTTAAGAAGGGAGAATAACCTGTGTTATCATGTTCATCTTTTGTTACTGACATTTTTTGACAGAAATCTTTGAGTTTTCAAAATCCACTTTTATGTGGTAAACTAATGAAATATTCTTAGACAAAACGGGCCTTCACACCGAGTACCGAGCAGTGATCCTGTTCTAAAAAAGAAAGCTACATGTATATACATTATAATCACTAGAATGTTAACTCCCTGTGCAAAGTGAAACCTGCTGGACGTGTCCATGTGTTACGCACAAACCTATGGAAATCATGAAATTCTGTATGGTGTTTGCATGGCTATTTGTGTCTGTATTCTAAAACGATTAAAACGATAAGTTTTCTTCAGTGTACATGTAATGTAAATGCATGAGTATGTGCAATGCAAAAACTAACTTAAAGAATACCGACTACCAGTTATTTGCAAATGTTATTCTTGCATGTTACATGCAACATATGTACAGTAAATCAGAATTCCTTCCATCTTATTAGATTCTTCAGACAGGTGCATAAATCCAAGATATCAGTGCCCAGGAGGCGTCAAAGCCTCTGTGTGTGGGGAAGCAACTGCGGACAAACCACACTGTAGGTGTTAGGTTTAAGAGTAGTTGGGGAACTAGACCTGTCTACTGCAGTTTCTGAACATTACCGGTATCTTGCTTGTGCCAAACAGGTAGAAAGCTGTACACCAATATGCATTTAAATATAATTTTTAATGATTTAATAAGGGAAAGTATTGGTAATCAGAAATCAACAGGGCAAGACCAAATAGTTTCCATGTGTCCTACTGATGTTATTTATGCCCACAAGAAACTTTCTCTCTTCTCACTGCGTAAAAGAGCGAGGAACAATGGAACACCAGAGCCAAACACTGAGAGCGGAAGTATTAACACAATCATGCCAGATGCACAAATCCAATATCTTCAAAACAAATAAGATTTTAATCTTTACACTTCATAGGGTAAAAAAAAAAACAAGGAAATTGATCATGAATGACAATGTAGAACCCCAAGACAAAGTATTGAGTGCAGTAGGATCAAGGTCTAGGTTAGACCATGGATACCCTGCTAATTTCTGAGCCAAAGGGTCTTCTCCAAACTGTAGTGTATGACAATATGAGTACATGTACATCATTAAATTGTTTCATTCTTGGAAGCTACTTTCAATATTTCATCAAGTTATACTTGATCATTATTTACACTTAATCCACAACTTTGCTGGCACAGTGACTGCTGGGTCAATGTCCATTTTTTTTGTGAGATGTTGAGGGCACTTTAAGTTGCTTGGATTCCTAATAGACTTCCTCTGGCCACAGACTGACAGTTGGACTGATTGCAATCAGCCAGTATTTGAAGGAAAGGATGTTTCTCCAATACGTCATTTAATTGAGGGATATTCATGGGTAATCAGCCTCCATCTCGGAGCATGAGTGGGCTGGAGTCATACAAGGCAGACAGTGGCGACAGCTTGTTCTCTGCTCTGTAATCTGATTGGGATAAATCCTGGACTCTGACTCAACTTTGCACAACTCTACAGCATCTTTGCCTTATGATGAGATCTTAATGCTATTGGTTGAAGGGGGAAAGACAGTACTCGGTAAACAATACTTCACATCCGCCACATGGAATCTTAATCACGCTGTTCCAGTTTCACCAACATAAATGTAGTCACATATGTAAAGTTTCCGCAGTATGTAGGCCTAAAATTCAAAGAGCGCAGAGTTGTGTGTTACCACCAATATCAGCTGTCCATCCCATTCACTCTTTTTACAGATGTCTTTAAACATACCAGTCTTTTACAATGTTTACAATTTTAATTACGTTATATATGTATACTTTTTTCTTACTTAATGGATTTTTAATTGATCAGTATTTAAGCTTGGTCCTTCATTGATGCTTTAGTCTGTCTCATTTGCCCTTATTCTCCTTTCTTACCCCTAGCCTTCATGTATCTTGCCCCTTGGGTCTCCTACTCCCCCTCCCTGTTATCTTTCCCCTTGTCCCCCCAACCCTCCTAATATTCCATCCTCCTCTTTCTACGTCTTTTTGTTTGTTGCTTTTGGGAATACAGCTTGTGCATGTGTGGTATATTTTGTATTTGTTTTATGTTTTACATGTGTAGTTGTACTTTGGTTTGAATTGTGTAATTTAATGTATTTTTTAGTATTTATATTGAGCATAAGCGAGGATAGCAATGTTAGTCTGAATACAAACAGTAAGAGGATATGGGACAGCACTTTATAGACTAACTAAATATGAAATACTGCATAAGCTTATTTTTTTTCCTTTAAGTCCCAAAAAATGTGACCTTATTCCACCAACGATGAACTATCATAGTTTTCTCGATCTTTCGATTGTAAATTCCATCAAAAACTGGACTGCTCATGCGCCGCACTGCACCACTTGCGTCAGCGGCCTGTTCGTGCAATCGCTGGTGAACATGCCTAAAGCTACATTCTTCCTATGCGTATGCCCACTACCAGCTTCAACACAAGGCCATTGGTCTTGTTCCAAGGCAGAGATGGGAAATTTTGATCATTGCTCATTTGACCTTCAATTCACTCAACAGGTTGAGTAGAATTTCTTTTCTTTATGGCAGAAATGAAGGATGGAAAGTAGTCAAAGATTTGTGTTTTGGCAGAGTGAATGACGGTAATCATGGTGCATATCTCACAGACTCAAACACGGAGCATGCGCAAAGAAACGCTTGCAGTCCGCCCACAGCCACAGGTCCGTACGTCCGTGTACCAACGGAGAGCGGTTGATACATGCAGGACTATTAGAAACATGCATGAATTTGAACACCGATGTCCACCTGGGCTGATGCCATTGGTGGACATACCAGCTTCTCTTTCTTATGAATGGTTTAAGTTTAGTTGGGAAACCCTGGAAATATTTGACTTTAAATAACTTTGGATCGCTGATTTTATATCAAGGTTTGTGAGATTTGGGAAATTTTCCAAAAGCTGGCATCATGGGAATTTTCAAATGCTTCAACAGTTACTTGCATTTGGAGTATTTCATGGTAAAGGAAGAATTAATACCGGGCAAAGGGCTGCATTGTTTAGGTTTTTTCTTTCAGTTCTGAGCAAATGTTTGTAATAAGTGACAAAGTACATGTGGGCCTACTTTTTCCACCACAGTTTGCTTCGATCTTGAAACACGACGTTGGTTCAGCGAAAATTTTTTTTCTTTTTTTTTATAAGTAATAAACACTCCAAGGAATGAGTTTCTAATTGGTGTCGATCTGTCAGATGTTACAAATTGAGTTTCCAATAAAAAATAGAGGGTAATCAGTGACAAGAAATTTCATTGCAAGGAATTTAGCAAGTGGGAAAAACTCTGATGTACATGTAGTTTTCATCGCTCACAATGTAGCAACCAAATGCTCAGCACGTTAAGGAGTCACAATTGGCATGCAGCCAACAGTGGGCCATCAGCGCGCTGCAGACAAATTGGTCGGAGTACTGCACAGTGCCACTGCGATTTTGCAAAGCATTTGGGCCACGTCTCGTCACAAACTTCAGTTTTTGGCTACGAAAATAAAGCCACATGGTTTAAGTTCCTTGATTTGGCACAAAAACAGACATTTTTTAAAAAATCAACGGATCATTTTATATGGCATTCTTTACGAATCGCTGGACTGTTCCTGGAATCAGATTTCAAGATTATGGGATCGGTGATGGCGTGGATTTGATTTCTCAAAAAAGTGGAATTGCAACTCCGATTCCAAACTTGGAATCAATTCTACCTGATTCCGGTGTGGATTGGCCCAAGCCTGGTTTCTATCTGGCATTGCAGGGCACACGAGTTCTCATCACCAGCCAATAGCCTTAAGAGAAAGACGCAGTCAAAAAAGTAAAATGGATCATTTCAACTTAACAACATATGCAACATCTTTCTTTTGCTGTAAAAAGTGAATTTATCTGGATTGAGACATATAACATCTTGGATTTGTGGGTCAGTGTTGGGGCTCCAGTTGGGATTAGCCCTGAGAAATGGGTCAACCTCTTCTACATGTAACCAGGGTTATAGACAGAATTAAAGTTAGATCTAAAAGTAGGGAACTGGCTGCTCCAACCTGGGTCAAATAAACTGACAAACACTAGGCAAGGCTTGATTAAGAAGGCAGAGTGATATAAAACCTTTGAGGCAATAAAGGATGGAAGCCAATTATGATATTACCGGTTTGACTGCCTCTCTCAAAGAGTAACACTGTCAGTGATTCCTACCCATACTTCAGCAATGTCTGTCCAAACCCTGTCTTCATCTCTGGAAATCAGAGACTTCCGATCTTTGAAAGCCTGCAACTGGCCAACATAACAAAAATACTGATACATATCTCCTTTGGCTGACCAGGGGTGAGGAAGGAAATTAAGGAAAATGAAACATCCACAAAATAGTCAGTACTGGTTACCCAGACCAGCATGGGGTCTATGGTATGCTGGTACATTTAAATTTGCCTACATGTACATGTACTTGTGTTCTACATCAACCTTTGTAAAAACACCTCACTAATAACGGTATACTCAGGAGTTTCCAGCTTTCAAAAGAGATTGTTTGGAAAATCCTAAAATCAGGAAAATCCTGACGGGAAAAATCCTGACAAATCTCACCCCTGGCTAACTTTGTCTTCAACACTTATTAGAGCACACACAAGTGATGAAAATACAAG
The DNA here is from genome assembly GCF_001949145.1 of Acanthaster planci. The sequence continues at coordinate 692,732 of NW_019091361.1, forward strand.
TGGACACAACTCTTGAAACGGGACACAACTGTTCGAACGATGAATTTGGTTGCCAAACACTGACGCTGCAGTTTGTAGATGTCCCGACCAGAACTCATGTGTAGAAAGAGATTACATATGTCATCCTTACTCCCTAAACACAAGACACCACACCCAGACATGGGGAAACCAGAATTCTTCAAATCTGCATCATTTCAAATAGTCCACCTCTGCAGGTCTGTTCAGTAATGGGAAAATTTCAAAACACTCCTACTCCACCATGGACATGTACACCTCCAAGACACCGACACACACACTACAGGTAGACCTTTTTTTTTTTAAATTCTACACTCCAGCCGAGATTGAACACAAATAAATAAAAGCGGTCTTGGAGGTTTAGGTGTTACAGAGTTCAAGTGTGGAGCCACAATGGCTCCATTGTCTGCTGATTGACATTCAATGCCGTGAAAAGCTAAAATACCGATATAAACAGGGAGCCAGGCAAACATAACCTTAGCTGCCAAGCATTGTGGATGGGCCTTATAGAGTAGCACCTAGGTGAATACTGGTACAGTCCAACTGCTGCACTAGGCTTCCCTAATATCAATAAGACTGGTTCGATAAGCAGCACCTCAACAAGGAACAGATTAACAAATGCCTTTTTAAATAACAAATTATTTGTGCCACTTTATTCTGGTAGGAAAACTCACCTCCCAAACAAATTAAATGACATTCTATAATCTCCATGAAAAGTACCCATGTGGTACTTTTGCTTGCACATTTGAATGATTGATTTGTTTGTAGGATTGCTTGAGCTGAAGAATGAAGGAATGTTGACAAAAGTTTACTTTGAATGGTTTGGCCTAAAAATGGTATCTGCAATACGCAGAGCTTTGCCACACAACAGAGGTCTGGAAATGAAGCAAGTGCCACAAATTCAAGAACTAATTTAGTCCAGAACTACTTTAGGCATGTGCACCATTCTCTAAATGTCTGCACATGAATGTTATGAGGAATAAACCCGTTTTTGAACCATACAATAACCTCAGATAAAGATCTCAACCCAATTAAAAACCTAACCTTTACAGGTGGCCTCCTGTCAACATTCCAACCAACTCTGAAAAGTGTCCCTTTGCACCAGACTTCCTTTCAATCTTGAACAAGAGAGCAAAATGCTGCCACAGTTTTGAGAAGGTGGGCATGGATGACTGGTAACATTATTTGCCAACCCACTCTATGCAGGTGTCCTAAAGAATGCAAATCATAAACTAGACTTATTGGCTGCTTTTGGAAAGTGGGACTAACAATATAGGGTAAAAAATGATGATCTCGAATCTGAAGCATCTTCACTAAACTTCACTCGTAAATTTTGGTTTACTTTTCAACAATCCTGAAGTGAAAGTGCTGATGGTAATTGGGAGGGGATGCATGTAGCAGGAATCTTTGGCTATACATGTACATATGTCGACCTTTTAACACCCCTTCGTATTTCATCCTGTCGAACAGACAATACACTGTACAATCTACCAATACCCACAGGGTGGTATTACATGTACATTAATGCAGATGTACATTGTACCAATGAAAAAGGACAAAAAAGCAGTAAGACGGAAGGTCATGAACTTCCAGTCAAATGTCTACAGCAGTTTGACTGGGTTAACACTCCCGGATACTGATCTGGCTGATATGGAAATCAGACCAAACGCTTGTTGGAAATGGACCATTTCCTATTGCAATCACACACTGGGCACAGCTGGTGCTTATACCATCAAATACACTATCTTTATCTCAAAATCGGCTTTATCTTGTACTATGCATAATGCATGTACATGAAGAGGAAATTTAACCCCAAAATGTACAACACATCAGGGAAACAAGGAATACAGAGGTCATGAAAGCAATGTACTCATAGGAACATGCTTGAAATTCTTTAATATGTCCCACTATGCTTCTCTGGGATAAATTTGAAGCATCAACAATTTCCTGAAGGCAATGGCACTTCCAAGTCCCTCCTCGGCTTGGCTATTTATCCTGCAAAGCTGAACGTGACATTTTGATATTCAAAAGATATTACCAAATGCACTTCACTTCAATGAATACTTCTAGATCTCACAAAGCAAACTGAAAGTTAATTTTGTCTTGTTGATTGGATACATATAAAGATTCAGTTCTTTCGGCTGCTGTTGGTCAGGACACTCATACCGGTGTTTAGTAAGCATTTGTAAGCCTTGCTGGGTGAAAACCGTTTCCTCTGTGTAAAGCAGTCACTCACTCACCTACAAATTCTGCTACGTGAGGCAACAATGACACATATTTTCCCTTCCCTCTGTATGACTGTCCTTTGGGGAAATTTCCAACAATGCACCTTTGGTCGTTCCAGAAAACACAAGCCAATACACACACAAGGACGAACAAAACCAGTTCATTCCATGAAGGAATGAATTGGTGACAGAAACGGCAATATAAGGCCACAATGGCCAAGCACGTTTTATGAGAAAGATCAGCAGAGAATGGCAGACAGAACTTTAAAAAAGGTTTATAAACAGACTGTGTCTTTCTGTTCAACGTTTATCTTAATAGTCATTACTGCACTGTTGTTTATCATCCACACATGTTCGGTATGACAAGATATTATAGGAATCAATCAAACAAGAATCTAATCCCACAAAACAATCTAGTTGGAAATGTTTGCCACTGCAGTAAGCCCCAAAAGTAGGCTGCTAATGTAACAGGCCTGAACAGTCCAGAAAATGTGGAGTCATCTGCAAGTCGACAGAGTTCTGAATGCGCTTTCGTCTGAAAACATTTTTGTGACGAATGTCCAAAATACAGTTTGGTGGGAATGACTCACAACGAAAAGTCTCTTCAACTTCAACCCCATTAACAGAAACCTCTTGTTGTTGTTGCTGTCCAGTGAACAAAGGTGACCAAATAATGCAATAAGGAGAAGATTCTCAAAGTAGAATTTTTACAGGTGTCATTCAAGACTACCAGTAGCACTACAGACTCATGTATCCAAAGCAGGTGCCACAACCGACATGTACAGGTGCATTAGCAGTTTCTGCACACATACGTATGCGCATTCATCTCCAAGGTACATGTACAACCAAAATTAAACAAATATTCCACAGAAACGAGTGGGATTTGGTAAATGGCCTCAGTTCACTCACATGTCAACCACTAATGCACCTGTACATGTCGGTTGTGGCACCTGCTTTGGATACACGAGTCTGTAGTGCTACTGGTAGTCTTGAATGACAACCCTACCGGTACATTCAGTACCTCTGCTGTGATTAAACTTACAAGATGAAGTCACCCATCAAAAGGGGGAAAACATTCACACAGTGGTCTTTACTCTACACATGTACAATACGTGAGGACAGAAAAACTTAATGCTCTCAGTGCAGTTAATTTCACACTAATGCTAAACGAAAAGGGGGAAGAACACTTGTGCAAGTTTTGCCAAAACAAAGTACAGATTTTGTTAGAAATTTTCACAAATTGGAAAAGAAACACTTTATTGCAATTATACTTTAAAAATGTAACATACATGTAATTTGTTCTTATTGCAACAGCTGTAATAATCAATTAGGTTTTAAAGAGTGAGTTTCCAACAAAACATTTGGTACCAAATTTTCACACTTCAACCTAAGAGAATTTTTTCCCAGTATCTCAGTTTTTTAAACTTAACTACGGAAAGACAACAAAACATGTTTTGTAGTTTTGTTAAGGTGACTTTGGACTTGATTCAAAAGGGTTGAAAAGCGTACCTTCGCAGCATTTTTTTTTTTTCAAGTGGATCAGTGCTCAGTGCAGGGGTACCAGTGAGCAATGAATGGTACAATAAGCAAGAATTCTAAAGGTTTCATGCACCACAAACTACCAAAAGCAAGGTGTCGCCAGTTAGTACAATCGGTATTCCGTTCCTCACTTGAACCTTCTATAGAATTTGACTGGATGAGAGTTTTAACAATTTGTACTGCAAGGCCAGAAAATTTTTCGCCCCTCAATGACGCTGTCATAAATACAAGTATATTGATGGAAATTGAGTTTGATAAAAGAAAGGGAAAAATAGTCTGATGAAAACTGTTCTCATAGAATTTCAGTTAAATGTGCATGTAAATACAACATTTTCATAGCAAACTAGCAACCTTTCTAAATAACGTAATTTTATTGGGCATCGAACCCTGAACTTAAATTCTGATGATAGCCGAACATTACCGTACCTGAACAAGTTTGTTCTTGCCAGTTAAAACAGAAATAATTAAGGCATGTGCGTACTGTATCTTTGTCCTGAAACAACTTTTCAGCAAACCAAGTCAAGCCCAAGGATGGCATTTCTCACTGGATGAATAACAAAGGACAACTAAAACAATACATGGAATGGAAAATTGACATTATTTAAGCATTTTTCCTATGTCCAAAGACTTATCAAAATAATAAAAACAAAACAATTTTTGTTCAAGAACCTTAGAATGAGCAGTATTTTTTAACTTAAACAATCATGCATGTAAGACACGAGAGATGCCACTGCATGTATGTAACTGAGCATAATGGAAACAAATTATCCAGTCATCCTTGCTGCTTATTTTTCTCTGAGGCCCAACAATACAAGAATTTTCTGCCATTTCAGCTGACCAGAAATCTAAATACAAACCTTGTCTACCGATCGAGCATGAAAAGACGTGGCTTCTGAACAGCCGACAGCATAATGTCATTTCCTACAAACTACAATGTATATGTACTTATATGCTATGGATGAGAACAGATTTTTCATTGACAATATACACATAATTACATCCCTTGTATAAAGCCTGGAATTCAGTGGAAATATAAATGATAATTCTAAAAGTGCATTGGGGGTAAATTCCACTATGAAAAGAGCAAAGTAACAATGACTCTGAGTGACAGTAAAGTCAAGCAATGTAAGGGTATACAGAATGCCTCAACCAATGTTCCAAAAAAATTTCTTCTTGTACATGTACATCTTGTAAATGCATGCCAAATGTAATGGTATCTTTCCCCACATCAAAAAAAATTTTATGTAAGAAACAGCACACAATAAAAATACATGTATCTAGTGAAGACAACCCATTCTGTGGTCCATCTAAAATTTTCTATAATTCATTTTCTAGTTTGTAAATGACTAGACAAAAATGGCAATCTTAACTTGGCAGAACATTTGAAAACATCATCCATATTTCTGTTTAGTGCCATATCAAGTCTCACACCCCCACACACATAAAACCAGCATGGCGTTATTATTGAAATTTTAATCAAAATTTAATTCAAATTACATGTCACACCACACAAGTACCAGAAACTTAATGGCTGTAAAAGATATACATCTACATGTACATGTAAGTCTAAGAGTGTAACAAAACAGTGATGAAAAAAATGTGTGGGGAATATGAATTATGAGTTTATCTTGTTGGTGATTCATTCTTCCATAGGAAAGGTATAATTTTATAGGCCTAAAGTGCACATATACATGTAAATACCATACACCTGGTATAAATGCACAGGTCTTTTTTATTCACATCTAAAAGAACAAAATATTGTATTTTCTGAAGTGAACATCTATGGAAGCAGTTTGGAAGCAGTTGGAAAAGTAGATGTTTAATAATCCCTCACTTAAAAGTGAGGGATTGTTGAACAGCTACTTTTTTACATGTACGGAGCAGGTGTTTTCTGGAGCATTAACTAAATTTAAGCAAATGTTTAAAAATGGGAATCTTTTTTTTTTTAAGAAAAATAATAGTACTACATGTATTGTGTTTTTCTTCAGTCACTGTTATTTAATTTCTCCTTATGAATTTTGGTGGTTGGACTTACTTCACAATCCTGAAGCAAGATTTTTAACATCAAGAATTTCTGCAACAAGGAATATTCATGTATCACATCCATGTACTGTCCATCATAGAAGTTCACTCTATTCCATGTTAGTCCCTTCTTGAAATCTCTACATCACATTTTACATCACGTTCAGATTCATGAAACCCTAATGATTTTACCTGTAGCTGTTTATGACATTGCAATTTCATGAATGATCACTTACTTACATTTTAATAAGAAATGAAGGAAGTGACACGTACATGTATGGTACACTACATACAGTACATGTATACAGGAAGACTGGTCAATTTTATGAATTCTATTTTATGAAAGGTATGACATAACCAAAAAAACAGGTATGACAATTCTTACCTTGATCGTTTAGGTGGTGGTGGTGTACCTTCTGAATCCAGAGATGGGTATTCGCTGTCCTGAGACGAGCGTGTGGATAACACTGGACTGGCGTCAATTGGCATGGCGGCCCTCGTTGGGGTAGATGCTTCATACATCAAGACGAGATGGGGGACAAGACCCGGGGGTCTCCAGTAACAATCCGTGTGGGCGAAGCAGAAATGCGTCTTTGCGTAAGGGAAGTGCATGTACAGAAATGCTCGGCTGGCTGCTTTGAAACCTCAAAAGTTTTCACCAATTTCTCATCCCTTACATGTAGCCAAGTCCCTTAATTTAACCGATGAACTGCTGAATGCAACCTCTCCTAAACCTTTACTGGGCTGCTTTTCCTTGAAGGTTCAAGCCATGTGACAAGTTGAAACAGAAGATGACCTGCAGAAACCACGTAGCCTGCTCTCACTGAAGATGCCAACAATTTGAAAGATTCCACAGTTATTTTCGTTATCCCACAGGCAAAAGGCAAAAGGATTGGAGTACATCAAGGAGAATCAGGTTTCACGAAGGAGCTGGGTTTTAACAGCACAGGTTCAACACATAATACTCCTCTGTGTGTAGAACGTGTTGGACCCACTGTGATGACCAGTGCATGCAGTCGCACAGGATGAAGTCATGAAGAGAAGGCAGAGGAAGTAATGTGGTTTTGGCATTAGTTGACAGAAATGTTTATGATACTACATGTACGTTCACAGCACTCAGTGTTAACTCAAGGCCAACGGAGAAATAATTTAAATGGCAGAGGATTATTTCTCCAGCTGTGCTTCAAGGTCTTATAGAAAGTCTCCAGCAATTAGTTTGCCAAATTGTCCAGACAAAAAACACAGGTCAACTAATAGGCATGGCAGGTAGTTACTTCTTCTCTTTACCCCGAAAGAGGTCATCATTTGAAAATGTCACTTTCAGTGTCAATTAGATGTCATTAAAATCAGCATGACACACAAAATGAACAAGTGAATACACCACAAAGCAACTCCAATGACACTGTCAACACAGTAACGGCTTTTCCTTGATCTTACAGTCAGACGATTGCGACAGTGAACTTGTGACAGTCTCGTAGAATGACACACCAAAGTCCCAACAGAGAATCTCCAGGAATAGACACCAGGACGTCCCAGGCGTACAATGCGCTGTGTACACACGTGCCCCTGTGACGATGCACACACCGAGGAATTATGACAACACTTCCAGTTGAAACTATACGTCCACGTACATGTACACACGCATACACACACACTGAATGAATACACAAAGGTAAGCCCCAAGGAGTCTATGTCAGTACAGCAAACTGGGCCGACCAGCCGACCGCCTGTGGCCACATGACCAACCTGTGGTTGAGAAGGGTTAGACAGAAAGCAAGAGAGAGAGAGAGTGGGGGGAAAAAACACAATACAAATATCGCCTGTGCATGCAACACACGGCCAGTACTGCTCCAATGGGAATCCATACACAACATGCAGCCTCTACACCAGCCACATACAGTCCCAGCTTCGCTGTACAATTCTCACTGGCTTTTGTGTCAGAGGCTCTGGCAGGTCGTGGGGGAAAAAAAGGCAAAAACCTTGAACAGGGATTGGAGATCAGGGGAGCATACTAGGGAAAAAAGATCTTCCTGGTTCTAGGGCGTGCTTGAGGGCTGAGATTCCCACTGACAATTCAGTTCCAGATTGGTTGGGTGGTGGTAAAAGTTGTCATAGTTGGGGGTTGGGCGCGGGTTGCTGTTGCTTGGCGAAATCTTACTCAGTTGTCATAATTTTCCTTCCGGAGTCACTTTGCCGCTAAAACAATGCTGGCTTTGCTGAATGGGATACTGAAGAAATTGAAGTGCTGAGGTGTACAGGTGGTACTGATGACTCCTTCCACTGGTCAAAAAGTTTTCTGGAAACCTCTTCACTCCAAGATTTTAGGGCCAGTTGTTGTGTTACTTGTCCAGTATCCGTTTTAACAAGGCTATTTCATAGAGGCTCCTGGTCAAATAACAGGTGCAACAGTTCATACATGGAGCTAAGCTTGAAAAACAGAACAACTCCTGTACACCTATATACAGCATCAACCACTGACCCACATGAGCTCATTTACTGAGTACAGGATTCAAACTATGCGACAAGTTCATTGACATCAGCATACATTAACACGCTTTAATGTGACGCAACATGCAAGTGGGACTTCTTTAAAGTCTGAGTTAGGACTAGTATCCCTGTTCCACATTAGCTTCACATTAGCCAGGCACCTGTTATCATTCAAAGGCTAGGCCAGCTTTGGAGTTGCCCAATGCACAATGCTCTGCATGAGATCTTAACAACCAAAGGATGATAGACTTACGACTGAGACATAAACTCCACTCATCACACCAAGTAATACAGTCCTTCTGAACTAGCCCTGGACCCTAAAGGCCATTCCACTGACTGTACTTGCATTCAGCTGGCAGGCTAGCACGTCACACAGCACACAGTCGGGATCCACCCAATAGCCAGCCATTGCTGTTTATTATTGTCAAAACCAATTACAGCTCACAGGTAATGCATAATGACTGTGGCCTAAATTTCCCAAGTTCAATTCAGGTCAGCCGCACTGGGTTGATCAGGACCCTCACGTGTGGCTGTGTGTGCGCTCCAACCCTATGCGTGAGGGGAGAGAGTCTCTGTGTCTGTGCGTGTGTTGCTGCCTTTCCCCAACTCTTGAACCCTCCCCCGGGCTTAATGTAGCCACTCCAGCATGACTGATTTGCATATTTATGAGGCTACATGCTGCAGGCTGGAAATGACATTAAACAGGGCCATACCACTGCTGCAGCAAAGAGGGGGCTTTTTTTCTTTGCACTTGAAGGGGAAAAAGAAGCATGAAGGTTTGGTGACCTAGTTTCAGGACAGCATGGCCTTGGGCAACTGTGTCACCATAACAATAGGTGTAAGAGTCAGGTTACACTCTTTGTTTTGCAATGGAATTACCCTCTTTCAGTTCAAAGGTTTGTGATAGTAACAAAAGCTACAGAGAAGACTTGGCTACATGCAGTGGAAAGAAAAACACAAAAAACCAAAGCCATTGACCTACTGCAACTTGGAAACATCTAGAATTTCCAGCCTGCAATTTCATCTGTCTTGTCAACTGTAATTAACGAGGAAAGCAGTCTCTTGCAATATATCACGGCTGCAGAAGGGCTGAGGAGTTTCAATCCATCAAAAAGGCAGATGGCCAAAAAATGACAGCATGACGGGAAAAAGTTAATCGAGCATCACCCTGGGGACAGACAGACTCCAATTGAGTAATTCAACTTCATCAGCCACAGCCAAAAGAAAGGTTACTTTTGTTTGAAGAAGAAAATTGTGCTGGGTTAAATTTTACATGGTTTCAGACCTTACCCTCTATGTCAAGTAACATTTCGCTGAAGTGATTCCTTAAAAAAAGTCATTGACTCATTTTTTCAAGAAAGATATGGCATCTCTGTTTAGAAAACCATTTTTTTTTACCATAATCAATTTTCTTCAGACTGTTTTGGGATATCTATGCATGTATTTGGGGGTTATTATAAGTTTTTCACGAAAGCTTAGACTTCAGAAGATCATGTCTTGGATAGTTATGTTTAAAGTTTTAGGAAGGTGTAGAAAGAGAGGTTGGGCTGAGTATAGTCTGCGTACTGTCTCGACAGTCAAGGATAGCAATAAAAACTACACCAATATCTCTAAGCTAATATAAGCTAAAATAAGCTAAAGGCTGTTTCACACTAGACGAAATCGCCGATGTCCTGTGCGATAAAATCGCATCCATGTCATGAAATCGCAAATTTGTGATGTGTGAATGTGATCCTTGCAAACAAAATTGCTAAGGTCCTTGGTTTTTGATCTCCGAGGTCCAGACCTCCTCCAAACTTTCGCACCCTTGTCAAAATCGCAGAGATCGTGTGTGTTAAATGTGTGCGGTGTTAATAGCCACGGACCCTGGTTTTAGCAGGAGCACTCCGCATGCGCATTGCGTGTTTGCAATAATAAAGATGGCTACGTTCGAGGAGATAATGCTTATAAATGGTTCTTCTGTCCCTCAAAATCAAAGATAAGTAGTGAAAATCCCTCCTTTCAATGCCAGACATACATAGCACACGTCAGGGCCTACGTACAGTGTACATGTACATATCGCACATTGGGAATCTCGGTGGTAACCTACATATGAACGTACTGCAGACAGTTATTGCACACAGTACCAGTGAAACAGCAAATAGGGTTGCACTACACCAAATACGCACCCATTGAAAACTGCAAAATCAGACCGAAATTACGTCGCCTGTTGACTCTTGTGAAGAGGTTGGCCTCCGTTTTATTTTCACTGGAAATTCAAGATTATGGCCAGAAGATCACTTTTTATTTCAATTTCATGGGGGTTAGCGATGGAAATTTTTTTATTCGCCTTTGAATGAAGATACTCCCAAAAAGCAGTAAAACTAAGTGCTCATTTCTGAATGTAGCTGCCCGCCTCTATCCGACAAAGGCCCGCAATTTGGGGCTGTTTGTGAAAGAAATACCCCGAACTGGAAAATATCAGTCCTAAATTCGGGATTTATAGAAATATTTCTATGATGCCTCCTGATTATGGCCTGCCTTATTCCTTCGGATCACAAAATATTAATGAGCTCACGCACAGAAATACAATGATTTGGTGGAATGCACCCATAAACAATCATGACCCTTGACCGCATCTTACGTAAACCCATGAAATGGGGGACATTGGTGTTTTGGTGTACCGCATTGTGTGAGAAAGCTTGCTTCGTGATCGCATATGACCCAGGTGACAGACGACTGCCGCCTATAACCAAGGACCCTAGTTTTTCAGCTTGTGTCTGAAACTAGTTTAAGTGGATACATGTATATTACCAGTAACATGCTTGATATTCCTGGGGCAAATTGGTACAGTTTCTAGCACGGTGACTTGACATATGTGTAAATTTAACAGTAAAAGGTCTTGAAACCAACAGACAATGCCCAAATATGTGTACAATGCATATATGTACGTGTACACTGCACAGGAGAGTGGAAACTGTGTGGGCCTGATCAGGCAAGGGGGATTTATTATAGTAATGGATTCAGGGTTCATCTTGGGTAGGGTTCAATGAGGGAAAGTCATTTCTGAACGACCATTACTTTGGTTAAGAATAAACTAAAAATCTTCCCCTTCTACACAGTTTTGTCAGGTATCTCTCTATAGTAAACTCCCCTTTCTGGCATTTCCTTGCATATTTTCAATGAAATTAATTTAATTTCCATTCCAAAACTAAGCTGAAAGGTGAGCTATCATTTTCTAAAAAGTGTGTTTACCACAGATTGCACTGTTTGCTGCATGAACTAGTGAACTGCTGCCGGCCTAATTATTCAGAGGTCATCAAACTAAGAAACTGAGATGAACTTAACCTCTATTTTCCAACAGCCTGAAGAAAAATAACCAGTGCACAGAACGTGTGTTGCAGCAAACAGGAACAGCAACAGGAATTGAGAGGCTGGTAGCCCGTTTGGGAATCACAGGTGCAACAAGCATGCACATGTAGGTCACAGGAGCCAAAGGACTTGCCTGGTTACCAACCCAAAACAAATTGGATCATCTTAAGGAAGGATGGACTTCAACAACCTTAGGTGAGACACAGCAGTGATGACACAGAGTGGGAAGGATGATCTTATATTTCAAAAGCAGCTGAAGTGATAAAAATCACTACTTAATATTTAATTATCGTTGGGTAGAACAGCATTGGAAAGGAATTGTCTCTGTGGATGGTGGCTACTGATTAAAACTGAAAAGAGGTTACGAATTACAGATTATGACCAAGTTGACAACAATGTGGTGTCAACAGTGAATTCACAGCAAATCAAAGCATACCATTTCAGTGCTGACTGAAGTTGTATAAGAGTTATCAAACACTGACACTTTGAAAGCAGTGTGTATACCGCCCTCAGTTGACAATAGCTACATGGATGTCAATTCAAGCATGGCCCATGTCCAGTGTTAACCTGAAGCATGTTTGATGATACAGGTGGAGTGCTGTAGTTTGAAAAAAATGCCATAATCAGGGCAAATAAAAAAAATGACAGCAAGCCAGCAGGGCATAATGTCTGATTAATGAGTGAGAGGTCAATGCCCTTGTCACATTACCTTGGGGGGGCTGACACCGCCCTCTCATTGTGAACATCAACATGAATCACCATCTTTGTTCACGAACAGCCTGGTGCGTTCCTTCCAACAATGTCAAATATAACAGCCCATGGCAATTTTCTAACCATCAGGGTAACGTGACTAGACAAAGGAAAACAAGGAACATTGCAACATGGTCTTTTTATGATGCCAACATCACCAAAAAGTTTTATTGCATTTTGTTTCCAGAGAAAGCCAAAGGGAATCATGCAATTATACACGTATGTACATATCTACATGTACCAATACTGCACATGTATTGCATGCATGTAATGTACCACTACACATGTAGACCTCATGCACGTTTGGTTTGCTATGATTTAACTGCTGCTTTTCTACAACAGGTGAGGCGTGAAGTCCTAAGCCTACAAATTCATATAAGACAAAACATGGCTAGGACTTAAGTAGGTTTGTGATTTGCAATCAGATGGTCAAAACTTCAGAGCTACATGAATGTCATGAACTACACCCCAGGTACAGCCATGTTTATTCCACACATTTCTCTCAACAAAGGAGCATAAATCAGGAACAAAGCCAGAGATTCATTTGCATACTTCTAAAAAACAAAGAGATTTTGTCTCATTTAAATTTAGGTTAAGTAAATAATTTTAGGCTTGAAAGACACTAGTAATATCATAGTTGATTGGGGAATAATTTTGTAACACACTGCTTCACACTTTTACTACTTACGCCAATTTCATCATCTCAGTTTTGCATTTACGATTAATTTTCACCATTTAGATTTTGCGAAACGCTCATTTTGCCATATCAACTTTCCTTTCATCCGAGTCCTGACTTTGTTTTCAAAATCTCCAACCCATCACATTCAACTAATTTAATAAAAATAATAATTCTCAGTTCTTATAAAATGCATATTACGGAGTGTCTCTTGCACTTATTATCATTATCCCTCCACATTGGGCTCATATCATCTGAACATTCCTGAAACCATCTCAGCTCTCTGGGAGTATACTAGCCTGATGCTGCCATTTTGGTGCAAACGGCTAAACATAACCACGTCTGCCCTCACAGGTACCCATTTACTCCTGGGTGGAGAGAGGCACATAGGGGTAAAGGGACTTGCCCAGGATCACAACATGCTGCCACCAGCTGGACTGGAACCCCCAACCCTATGATCAGAAGCTACAAACCTAACTACTACAAATAGAAATGGGTACCAGTAATACATAGCGGTACCATAGGTGAGGAGTTAGACTGGCACCACATCCAGTGGGGGTCGTAGTACAAGTCCTTTTTCAAGTCCAGTCACAAGTTCTTTCAAAGGAACAGTTATAAATAGCAGGATAAACAACAAAAGGAATGCTTTTGTCACATGTCATTTGAATAGCTTGTGACCTGGCTTAAGAGCGAATGACTTAGGGTGGGCTTGCAGGACTTAGGATGGACTTGCAGGGACTTGGGATGGACTCAACTACATGTACAGTTGTACATGTACAACACTAAGACTAAGAAAGACAAATCAGAACAGCACTGTGACTGTTCTTGCTTTCGTAATTCCAGGGAACTGTGAAAAAACAACAACACTGACCCCGAGATCATGAGTAGAGACTTTACTCATTTCTCCTCTGCGTGTGGATGCTAGAGAATTGCTCTACCAGTAAATGGCATGACAGTGCCCAAATTGGCAGCTTTTGAGATGACTGGTGCTGGAAAACATACTTGTAGGAGTCGTTTTCTGCTGTTTGTGTCATTTTGAACAAGTGACCTAAACAACAGACAAGGACTTGTACCAATATGTTCATCGGCAAAAATCATCTCCAAAAATCACCCACTCGTTTCAGATGCCATTATCAGGGTTTTAAACAATCTCTGCATGGAGGTTAGTGAAGGGGGCTAGTGGGCCCCCTTAATGAATCTAGACAAATATCCATGTTGTTACATCCTACCCTAAATGCATGAACAGAGATACATGTACATGTAGCTTGGCATATACTCAGTAGGAGGAGATTCCATTTTGTCATGGTTCTTTGCAGAAATGAATATTTATAAATGAATCAATGACAGCAATGTGGTAAATTGATTTATACAGAAGCATGAGTCTTGATATAGCCCAGTGGACTTCGAGAGGTTCCCATCCCAATTCTGTGATCATGTTTTAAAAAACTAGCCCAAGCAGCCAGAAATTGTCTCAGATCACACCATAGAGCATCTAGACTTGAACATTTTTTCCTGGGCCCTTGAGCAGGCCCCGGACCCCAGGCCGTTTAGGGCTTCATTCTTACATTTGTTCTGATCAGGGCTATGTCTCCCCCCCCCACTTTTCAAAACGGATTGAAGCCCTTGTAGAGGAGACACTACTTGGTCTTCTAAAGCCATCCTCTAAGGGTTCAAATTGCACCATCAGACAACTGTCATCTCCATCTAAGGCTTACATGTACGTGTTGTGCACTTGCTTCAAGAAATGCGATAAGCCAGCTCTTAACAGGTGAAGTCAGTGCAGTGTTAAATTAAAATTCTTCAAGCTGTGAAGCGTTTCATGCAGGAATAAGGCACATGGGAAACCCTCCAACATGTTTACACTGCGTTGATTATCATGAAAACGTCCACAGCATGTTGCTGAAATTGAATCACTACCACCAAACAATATCTCACCTCAATGAATCTCAACATCAACTGCACCACATTTGCCCACTACAAACATTTCTTTCACCAGTTTTCATGACTTTCAAATCCAATTCAAAGTGTCCTTTGAAGTTGACAACTTCCCCAACACTTGTGAATTCTTTTCAGATTTAATCAAAAATAGCGCGTCCTGACATTTCAGACTCGGCAAGTTCTTCGTCAGAAACTGAAAGACAAATGACTGGGTTACAGCACTGGACATGCAGTATGTGCATGTACATAAACAAGCAGAGCTGAATGGAAAACACAAGGGGAAGGGAAGGTCCCTCCCCCCCCAAAAAAAAACCACAGAACATGAAAGGGTGGGACATGGACAAGAGGACAGTGAGTGGATTTGATCTTAGATCTCTCTCAGTATAGGCATCTCCTAATCTGTCTAGTCTGATTTGATGACAACCCATTCCATACAGTGATGTTGTAGTTCAGGTTGCATTATGCCAACTCATATGACTGGCATCACACCCACAGCTTTTCATACCAAGTACTGCTTTTTGAGTCCAATCAACAAAATCTCCAGAATTTAGGACACTTTTGTGGGTTCATCCAAGATTAATGGAATCAACCAAATACATAGACATGATAACTGAAGTCCCTTTTTCCTTTGAATCAACTGAAAATCACAAGTTCAACCAAAACAAATTGCCACAGTCTCCTTCAGTTTTGAAATCTGGAAAATTCATAAGACTCTAAGACTAACAAAAGAATATAGGAATGACACTCTATTGTATCCTGAAAGCACCGTCTCCTGTATACTCTGAAAGCATAGTCTACTTTGCTGGTAAAACAATAAATGTTTACAATACAACATAGATTATTTGTATTCTTCACACAACATGGTATCATTAACGGTAATTAAACCATTGGTTTAATTAACAGATACCGTAAATTGAGTAAATTATCTTCTCTGTTGTTTGGAGAAGATGAGAAGTTCAAGTTACAAAGAGAAAAGACTTGTAAGGGCCAGAATGTGTTGTCCGATAGAAAACACTTTTTAATTCCAAAATTAAATGACAAGATAAAACTCTTGAACTAAATGGCTCCATCTGGAAAGTCAAGCTTCTAAAGATGGTAAATAGCAATTTCTTACTTTACAACAAACTATGACCATGACATTCAACTTGGTAACAAGATTTGGACAAAATGTCATTACCTCAAATTCCACATCCTATTACCATACACTCAGATGAACATAAATGTCTCAAAGGAAAATAAATTTACAAAAATTCATCGACTTTGAAATCCTGTTAATCTACGGTAGCTGTGTCCCCATCAGATCTATGACCAAATCCAACAATTCCATTAAAACGATAAAAACCCATAACTTCCCCCCACTGGACTGCACAACAATATGCAAAGTATTCTAGTTTCCCTGGGTTGGCTACTCTTACAGTCTCTTGGCCTAATTGGATCAGTATCACTTAATGAAAGACTAGGGCCCAGCAGTCCCTATTGAAACTCGACCGGCCGCATTTTGTTGCCCAGACAATCAGCCGAGGGCCCCTGCCAGTGTGTATGTGTGTGAGTGCGCAAGGGGGGCTTTACCCGTCCACCCATCCTTAGTTCCAATTCCATTTATTCACTCCATTCAATCATGGCACGGCCGACTGCCTCAGTGGATGAGGTACTATAATGCAATAACCACAGGCTCGGGTAATAATCCGTTATGTTGTCATCCCGCACATCATAACCTTGGCTGGGGCCAAAGGAGCAACCCGCCCCTGGACCAATTAGATAAAAAAGACAGAGAGAGAACTAGCATCTTTATTAAAAGACTGCCACAAATGAAGGAGGGGGGGTGGTACTGGTACC
This sequence comes from Acanthaster planci, assembly GCF_001949145.1. Next base: position 709,571 of record NW_019091361.1, read on the forward strand.
GCTGAGTTGAGTGGTTCCACTTATCGATAGTTGTCACAAGCATTGATTTATTAATGGTTCAATTACTACGACCACCCTCAAGTCAACTCCACCAACAAATTGATTTTCCCTACAACTCTAAAAGGTGATCAAGTACATAATAGTTGGATGGAGTTTAGTAAATACCGGTACCTATACAAACGAAGCATTTTCGATTCTGTCCCAGCTACATGCGTAATGTACATGCAATATACTGGTGTGGTTGCTAACATGTAAGTTTAGACAATGTTCCATTAACGTATCAACATGTACGTGTTGGTATGAGTTCAGAATCTAAAGTTAACAAATAAAGTTTAAACATAAAATGAATGCACGACACAGAACAACCTCTGTATCAATTTGCCTTGAATGTTGCCACAGAAAGCGTAGAAATACAACCCTCTCTCAGACACACAAGATGCTCTTTGGTAGATGATCAGATTGAAATTGAAATCACTGCTCTGTTCTAGCTGACTGCAGATAGCTACATGTATGCTGTTTCGCTGTTTGCAGCCAAAAAGCATGAGATGGAATATAATTACGTTGTTTATGTTGACCCGCAAGGCATACCTCTGTATCAACGACTACAAAAAAAGAGAGATGGTCCCAGCAAGAGAGAAACTTTATTGAGACACTGCAATGACATCTTCTGGTACCTAGAGATAGAGACTGATGGAGCAGTAAGCAGCCAGGTATCGATGAGGGGCAAAAACGATCCCCAGATCAATACTCAGCAGGTATAACTCAGCCAGTAGAAGCGCATACAGCTCCGCCTAAAGGTCAAGGTTTGGACCCAGCATGCTGCATTAGCTTTCCCGCTAGGGACAACTCGCTGTGCGGACTATTTACACTGACAACAGATTAGAGCTGCTGACTCTCTCCCCGACTGAAAAAACCTTGACAAACATCGCTTTTTTGTCTCACCACAGAAAACGTGACCCAATTTTATATTCTATTGGAGTACCTTTCTTTTCTCTCCCCAACCCTTGTTCATATCAAGGACTGGCTTAAATAGAGGCTCAAGTTCCTCATTTTGACAGGAACAATTTGATACTGTTCTCTCTCCCTTGGAGAAGGTCCTAGTCTTTTTATCAAATGCCGATATGAGTCCCCTCTCACTGATGACATTCAAAACTTACAGTTTTCAGAAGCATTTCGTTTCAATTTCAGATTACCTATTGAATGTCTCCTACAGAGTAAATTGTACATTGTAAAAGCTAATTCAACTGGATTTGGTTTCACAATCTTCAATGATTACAAGACCCACAAATATCAAGACCAATTCTTCCCAATCTCAATCCTACTGCACTTCATGTCTTGGATTTGCTGTATTCTTTTCCACCTTTTTTCTCACAAAACTCATTAGAAAAATAAAACAATTCTCACATGTTCAGATTGGCTAGTCATTCTCACACCATTTTGATCATTGTCGTTTAAAATGTTGGAAAACAAAATTCACATAGTTTTTTACCTAACTGGTCCACATGTTCTCTCAGGTTGTACAATCAAGCAGGGTAATAGATGTTAAAAAAAAGGTTGAAATGAAACCATTTTACTAAATCCTGATGGAGCCATAAATTGCTTTTCAACTTGTGTACATGTCGTGAGTTAAACTGGATCCCGTGTACAACAGATCAAATACATACTATGAAATGTTTCAACTGCGCAGGGTTCAACCGGTGTCATGAGCCAATTTGAAACATGAATGATGAGGGGGACCAGCACCAGGACCTGAGCTACAACTAGCCATAATATCCTGGGAAGATGGCCGATTTAAAACTAACAGGCTAGGGAAGGAAGGGATGGAAAGGGAGTCAAACCACTCATCTCAAGTGAAATCAATCAATGCAGGGTTGAAATATGAATCTTTTAGCATAGAATCTAGATGTAAAACTTCCACTTTTTTTGGACCTCTCATACATGTACATGTACATGTATGAGAGGTCAGGTACTCAGACACTCAGTTCCAGAAATGAGTGGTCAGGTTCTCAGACACCCAGTTCCAGAAATGAGTGGTCAGGTACTCAGACACCCAGTTTCCATGCAAAGCCCTAAAAGACAGCGGTCTAGGCAAACCTGTCAGGTAACCGTAACAACTAACAAACCTCAATTCCAACAGTCTCCTGTTGAAGAGATTGAAGTCAAATTGTTTTACTCTGGCTAACTCAATATGCATGCAGTGGTACATGTATAAAAGGTACTGAATTGAGACGCAAATTAAATTATCACTTGCTTTTAATATGCATTAACAATAATTTGCCTTCCAATGATGGGATAAAAACCCAAACTTATCGTTTTACATATACGTGTATGCAACTTTTCAAAAGTCACACAATGATGAAATCTAAAAGGGTGGGCAATGCTGTCTGCAGCTCTGTGGGTATCCTACACAATCAGAAAGGATTTAACGAAACCCAGCAGAATGGAAGTGCTTTAATCGCAAACGTAAACACCAAAGTCCTTGATCTCAGCACAGGAATTTTTTATGTTGGAAGTTGACACTTACTACTAAGCTGGGCCTGTGATGGGTCACATTGGCCAACACCCCCCCCCAACACTGCCCAGGGTAAGACCTCTAAAAACCTACCTAGAGGATTATCATTCTGGAGCCAGACAGTGTGCCAGCCAGTCAGCATGACAGCCTGCTGGGATAAGCCTCTGACATCAGATCCCCTCTTTCAGGGAGATATATTCCCCATGAATGACAACACTGTCTGACCTTGAGGGATGTCAGATAAGCTGAAGGGTAAACACTGCAGTCCTCATCAGGTCAACAATGTGTACAAAAGCCTCAACTCACAGGCTTGCTCACTCAATGCCATCCCTGTTAAAGGGGCTGGATATTTCACATAACTCCAATCTTCAGACACAGTTTTCAAAGCAAACTCGATGGATTCAGAAAATTGAAAAAGAAACACCAGTAAAACCACGCATGACTGTCCCTGTATGATGACTGGGATTCCATTTACATGTACAACGAAATTTTCTAAGGTGAGTAGATACAAATACGAGCAGGACAGTACAGATGAAGCACTAAGTCACAAACTTCTGTAACTTTTTCCGGCGACTTTTATTGGTTACCGAATGAACATAAGCATTTCAACTCAGAAGCTACCAGTGCTTAAGGCCAGTTAAATGTGTCTCAATTTGCAATGCATATACCACTGGTCTGTTTTTTAAACACCAAGAGTACCCAGAGTTGAAATCAAATCACCACAAGTGAATGAAAATGCAATCACAACTTCACAAGCCAACCACTCTCAAGCAATGTCACAAGCTCTTCAAAGGAGCTGTGACAAAGGACCTTTCAACCCTTTGACACTATTAATCTCTCTTAACTGGTGACCTTGCTGGTGACCTGATGTTAACTTTTGCTTGGCAGAATTCCAACTCCTACATATAACTCAGCACAATGCTTACATAAATGTGAAACACATCCTAAGTTATGGATGAAAAATTGAAAAATATACGGATGAAATCAAAAGAAATGGACATTTCCAAGCATTTTGAAAAGACCCTTTCTACACAGAGGTCTCAAAGGTGGATATTCCACACAGCTTTTGAATGATGCAAACAACAACGCACTTTACCACTGCTTTGACGTAAAATGGTTATTTAACAGGGAATCGGTCATTGTTACTCATATCATGACTAACGTGGCAGCTTCTCTTTAGATTTATAAAAAAATTGTCATTTTGGGAGTTCAGTTCCACTGCGAGAATGCTCAGAGTTAAAAAAAAATGTCGACGAGGGCAGCAAACAAACTCTGAGGGAACAATAGCCGTATTATGACACAATCAAATCACAATATGGCTCCCGCCCCCCCAGTTTCTTGACCTTGCGGCCGTAATAGAGGGCTTTATAGAACAAGAACAGAGAAAAGACGGGCAAAGTAAGTTAGACGTCATTCTTGGCAAATGATCACCACCATGTGCATGAAATTCATCAGGACCTTACTTCAAATTGGGACAATTCAACTTAATCATACAATCATATGACCTTGTCTGACCAACATGGTAGATGTAAAAGCAATTCCAAGTCACTCTCATTGTCCAAGCTCTTTTAATTCACAGTCAAGTTCTCACACACACCAGGCATATTCAAATGAAATCTTGAAACAGTGGTATAACTGCAGAGCCGTAGTGTGATGTCATAAAAAACAAGCTTCTTTTGGATACTCATGATGACTTCGTTTTAATCTTGCTTGATAAGAAGGAGAACTTGAACCCGTGCTGTTGCGATCAGCAGCAATCTTTTAGTTTTTACCTGCTAGATTGTTTTAAATATAACTAAATTTCATAAAAAGTGAGATTGTAAATTACCAATGTGACTGATCTTTAACAATGGTTATGACCAGTTTTTGACCGGTGCACGACACTTTCAGATGTCTCACACCAGCACTGATGAAAACCTTAATAACAAGAAAACAATTTTCAATTCAGATTCTAGTTACTGACAGCTGATGGTCCACTTAGCACAAGCAAAGTGCAGGTGTCAAATGCAAAACCACAAGCGCAGAACAGACAGAAAGGCAAGAATGGAAAAGCTTAAGGGTAGGCTCCACAAAAAGTACTTATGTGAACACACGTTTGGACAAATTAAACATTTGACTTTTAAACTTCTGGGGGGCCTGCTTTGTCTGATTCTCGGCCATATCAACACGTGCTTGCTTTGTGCAAATGAGTAGAAAATGGGAAAAAAGACAACCAAGTACAGATGAGGGTTAAGATGTAAGTCAACAAAACTGGGGGTCACAAGAGAAATAAAGTCCTTCTCTGTCAGGGACTTCAGAAAGTACAAATCATCAGCTGTTGGTCAGTTTAGTGTTGTTCATCTTTCTGTTGACACGGGAGATGCTTAGTATGCAAGGGTACTTGAGGAAATACTTCAAATATTGGCCTCCTCTATTATTCAACACCAGATGTGGTTTCAAACAGTTTTGTACTCGAGTCAATCACAAGTCCTTTCAGAAGTCGACTAGGCAAGTCCTTTCACCAGACCACACAGATAGCTTGGAAGCATCAGGGTGAGCAGTGACAAAGCCTGTTGCATTAACAGCCTGCAACTTGGCTTAAGATTGAATGACTAATAATTCACTTGTGATAGGCTTGCAGGGAATTGCAGGGATTCGGGAGGAACTTGACTGTAGGTACATGTACAACTCTGGTTTCAAGGGCTAAAAGTGGCTGAAGGTTTATTGTGGCTGACAGACAGTGTCTGTACCCACCAAAAGTAAAGACTTCATCTTTCAAACTCACAGATGTACATGTACCTGAAACTTACATTTTTAACATACAGATTCCAGGTTTAACTCTTCAGTCCTTACGACTTTGCTCTTAATTTTACCCCTGCTTATCCAACATTTCAAATATTACTTAGCCCTAACCCCCTAGGGACCATTGAAATCCTGCACAACCTTGTTGGGTTAAGCATGGTTAGGGTTAGACTATTCCAGAATCATAAGTGATATCCCAAAGGGGGGAATATTTTTAAAAACTAATGACAGTCCTTCGGTAGGAACTCACCACCTGCATGCAAAAGTTTCTTCGCATTTGGAATGCGGAATGTGCAGGGTTTGCGCAACCAATTTCTGTTTGAATTCAAGGACTTCCTGTGTGTGGCAGGTGCATGCGTGAGCCCAGTTGAAAATTTTCTATAAGCCTGTCTTTCTTTTTTTTTTTGCTGGTGAGGGTGCATTTCACCTCCGGGTGAACTCAATGTTGGTTGCTTCTGTTCAGTGCAAAATGGATCTATGGAGTTGCCATTACAGCAATGGCTCCATAATTGCTTTCTTAAAAATGAGGTGCGTGAAGTGGCAAATCAAGACGTCCTATTGGTCGAAACATGTAACACAAGTATGCCTGCATGTAAAAGTGAGGCCAGAACAGTAAGGGCTCCTACTTCTGGTCAATGAATTACCAGTGTATCGTACAAATTCAAACAAAGATACTAATTCTGTCCATTTCTTGCTGAGAGACACATTCAACACAATTGGTAAGTTTATTCCAACACTTTTCAGTCTAGTCCACTGGGCCAAGTCAACTTATATTTGGTTTTACATGTATATGTAGAAAGTATCTTGGCACATTTAACTCTTCCAACACAAACAGTTTGGAGAGTTACTGAATGGATCTGTAATATAAGACTTTTAAAAAAAGTATCTCCCTCCCATTTTTTGTCAATTTCCATGGTATCATTTCACCACTAATGATTATACACAGAAGTATAAACTCAAAGAGTTGGTGCAGTCCCAAAATATCCAACAATTCTGTTATCCAACCCACCATTGATTACAAAGCTTCAATCACCAAGTCCAAGACAGGCCAAGGAAATTAATCAACATCATCTAACAGACTGAGCTACACACAAGTCTGGTTATCAGGAATGGCTATGTGGCCCATCACCTATGAACAAAAGAGGTCCTTGAGCTGAGTACTTGCAACTTGTATGGTACTGTTTCCTTATCTACATGTACACAAAGGCAGACAATGCTGCTACCAAGCTATTACACCACTATTATCCAGGCTATTTCTACTGCTTAATGATTATGACTACAGAACTCTGTTGCTTCTTAAACACAACCCTGCACAATATTTGTAAGGATAAGTACCGGTACATGGCATTCCTATTGAATTTGGTGAATATCAATCAAGATATACAATACATGATGTACGTAAGCACTGCTTACTATAGTGGACATTCCTTTGTTTGGGAGAATTAGGTAAAAGTTTACTCATTTTTGTTTCCTTGGCTGTTCTTCGTTTTGCTATGTATGCATACTTGTAGATAACCCCAACTGCCTTATATCTACAGGTAGGTACATGTAGAAACCTGTTCCTCAGAGAGGGAGCATTGTGTGGAGGTGAGCAAGTCCACACAATTTCTTTAACTACATGCGCTGTGTGGACATCTTTTGTTCTTGGGTCCACTCAAGGAATACAATGCCCGCGTGTATGCACTCATTCCTAGGTGGTATGTATTTTCACAGTAATTTTACATAAATCCAAGCTATAAGAAAATGCATCCTGCATCAACATGCATGACTCCATGTATAAAGAGGAGCATGTCGTGCTCCCTAACCTATATAAATGATGCAACATTTCCTTCTTGGATCAAGCATGGCTCAGGGAAAAAAAACTAACTTCTCTTCTCTTCAAGACCCAAGAGGCTCTCATGGATATGAAATTTTGAAATTGAAAAAAAAAACACCAAGAAAACAAGAAACGAAAGCAAAGCTCTTTGCGATCTGAAATGTCAAGGCCCAAGATCTTACATTTGTTGAAACAGCCATCGAAAAAGCCATTACAAGTCTCTTAAAGGCCTTCCTTGAATGGGCAGGCTACTGGCTTTACGCTGTAGCCTTGTTAGTCTGGCAACGGCAGTTTTTTCCAACTCACTAGGGAAACACAATGAAGAGGAATCCTCTTAATTTCTGTCTTCTAATGGATTAGAATTGCTTATATTGAAGCAATGGGTCTTGAAAGAATCATCTTAGTCACAATTGACATTGTCAATGTGGTAACTACAGTTATTGCTGCAAGTACAATGTGTACAAATGGTTATTGATTATGTTCAAATCAATGATAAAATTGAATACATTTGTACAGGGAGCATACAAGTCTTAAGCCACATCAATGATTGTTCCTTGATATTGGCACAGTAACCTTTCTGCTGTCCACTGCTGATCCAGGAAAGAACAGATCAAAATGCCACGCCCTCCCACACTTCGAAATTTATCTCTCAGGTCACTCCAGTTAATATCAGTACATTGACGCCTTTTTCTTGTTAAGCATAGCAGCCTGTTATCTAAGCCTGATCAAAGAATGTCCATAAACGCATATGTATGTAACTTTCAGAAAATAGTGTAACATCCAACAGAGGCACACGTCACCTTGCCCTTGGTTTCACAACTCCTCGCAACTCGGGAATTGTCAAATGTACAGGTAGTTTCAAAGGCCAAATTTCACCGAGTTCAACTCGAGTTCACAACTTAGTTTTCTAGACACAGCTTACCAGCAAGTTGTATCATAAAGCCATGTGAGTAACACAACAAATGTTCCTCAACAATAAATTCCAAAATCAGTTACCGGTATGATGTGGCTTCAACTCATCGCAATGGACAAGGTGTTTTTTGAAGTCAACTTCTGGTACTTAATTCCTTTTAAATTCTATGTAGGCAATGTAACAATACTTCTTATAATTGTCTGACTGTTTACATTTTTCACCATCACCACTAACCCTACTCACACTGATTGAATTCATGTCTTCCTACTAAAAAATCGTTAAGGAACAGAAGCCTCTAAGATGCTGTCAACTAAAGTTAATGTTTCCAACTTACCTTTAGTTGACTCCAGAGACAAGGAAGACGCCTCAGTGCTCCTGTCTAAAAACAGAAAGAGAACAAAAGAATTCACAGATTGTAACGTTGGAAGCATTCCACATTTTGTAGAAAGATGAAAACACATAAATCATACAAACAGACTGCACAAGTACGTTGGTAAAAGGTTCTTCTCATTCCTGCTTTCCAAAATCACAAAAATATCAAGGAAATAGTTTTTATTGTCTGATAATCCAAAATTAAGTTCCTAATTTTTTTGAATGTGTTTTAAATTGAATTTCAATCTAACTGAATTTCTGCCACTGAAGGGTGATCTACAGAAGAAATGTTAAACACCTCCAGCCCGATTTCTACCTAATTTCTCAGCATCAAAGTTTTGACTTTTGACTAAAACAAACTGTTGACAGATTCATGTTTAAGCTTTCAAGAGTGTTTCAAATAATATAACAATCCCTGTTATATCAGACATCTGACAGTCTGACACTGAATGGACAAAAGATTATTTCTAGAAAGCGGGACTTCAAGGGTTTGCAGGAGAGAAGAGTCAATTGTTAATTGAGATTTAAAGGTTGAAAGATTGATGGAGTAACCAAAGAAAGACTAATGCATTATTTTAGGGAGACTGCCAAGGCCTTTCAGTTCATAATAAAAGACCAAATATTTGACAAACAGCACAAGACTGTGTATAAATGACCGTTAATCTCACTGGACTGCTCGGACTGACAACAAAGAACAAGCAATTTGGGTAAATGTACCACAGTAGGGACTGAGCACAAGGTCACCGGGTCTCTATGAAAAAAAAAAAAAATAACAGTAGCAATATCATTTTGGCCGTTCTGAGCATTTGGCATTGTGTTCAAGCCCATGAAAAGCTAAATATACCAACAGAACAATGGTGCTCCACTGCGACCAACATCTGCTGGCTTTTACGGCACAGAGATCTGATTGGGCTAGACATTCAGGCATCATAACCAATTTTCCCCAGTTTTTCTTTTTTAGTTTGGAAGGAGGCTAAGAGAACAGGAAAAGTTCAGGGAATTGCTGGGGTGAGTTGATTACAGTCAAATGGTGTCTGTTGGCGAATCACAGGTAGTTTATCTTTCTCACATGTCGCAGGGGCTATGGGGCAGACCACACGTTGCCCCTACTTTGGCCACGCTAGTCGACATTCCTCACACCTCCCCCAACCCCAGCCAGCCAAACTCCGCTCCGCTTCATGTATCATTACACATTGACACTGTCTGATGAGGCCAGCAATGCAGGCCGGCCCAGACACAATCAAGTCCAAGGATGTGCAAAGCAAAACGATCTCCAACAACAAAGACCATCTGATTCTGATGAGGCGCCTGTCCGGAACAGTCAGGTACCTGGCATACAGAATGGCTTGATCATACTGATTTTCTATGGGAGACTTCAGGAACTTGACACCAATTCCCACATCACTGACTCCACAATCTTCTATATTCAAACACACCAGGAAGAATAATTTAAAAGACAGATGAAGGATTGAGGACTGTTTGAGTTAACCATATCATAGCTCATGTCACTATGTTTACCAATTTCTTTGTACATGTACCTGAACATGTACGAACTTCAATTTGCTTTAAATGTCAACAAAAATCTACTTAATAACTGACTTCTTACAGAAACTTTTATGGTAGCCATGTTGCATGGCAGTTCTTTTGTTCGACAGGGACACCTCCTTTATGCATACTCTGTGAAGCAAAAGAACTGTCCTGCAAGATGGCAGCCATGCAAAGTCTCTATGCATGGTGTAATAAAGCGGAATACAGCATGTCTGCTATCAATATACAGTACATAGGCCTATATCGATAAGGCAGGTGATCTACATGTACATGTAAGTTACAGTGGAGGTGTATACAGTCTTCTTCACACTCAATGTATTAAGTGCGCACACATGGGTAAAGTTGACATGTACATGTAAAGTTGCAGAATTCAAACGTAATTCATTATTTGGTACACTATTGCACAGTGGATTAATCACACTATCAATCAAATCTTCCAATTAAGAGAAAACAGCAAGACGACCTGACTTCATCCATTCACAGAATAGAGAATATGGGCAAAGGAACACACAAATTCATATGTTGCATTATCCAAAATATCTTTAATTATCAAATACATTTCAGTGCCATTAAAAGAGATTCCCCTAGGGCATTTGAACACCAGAATGTACAAAATATATGAATAGGTTGCAATTGGGGCACTGGGGAAATATAAGCTTTCTGCAATTTGGGGGGAGAGAAATTAAAAAAGGAAGATAATGGAACTCCTCTGAAATGCTGCCTCCCTCAGATGCCATCTGATACTGGACCATTTCCCTAACGGAAAGGAATAGGTGATTGGCCCTCATTGGTAATTTATGTTACAGAACAGGTGTTTCCCATCCAAGGGGAATTTTTTTTCAAAGTTCTAAAATCAGAGACATATAAAGGCATACAAGGCAAATAAGACTTGATTGCAGCGCAGACACATGGGACACAGTACCCCCACGAGAGACAAGCAGGAAAACCTACACAATCCTGAATCTGTGATAACAGGCCTTTGGCAAGGAAAGGAAGGGAGGTTTCATGTGTGCCATTGTGCAGGAGCATTTCACTGATATAACACTTACACTCATTAGTAAGACAAGACACGACAAACCTGACGTCAAAGGTTTCTGCCACTGTGTGGACTGATCAATAATTTATTCCCAGGCCAAACTAATCGGTTGGTGTGATTGCTACTGGACTGCAATTAATCAGACCCCAAGCCCGGACGAACAAAACAATAAAATTAGACAACACCCCCCTCCCCCAAAGAAAGCTGAGTGAGACGGCAGTGAGCAAGGTGGTTTGCTTAGTTCAGCTAAGCATTGGTCCAGATGGGCTCATAAGGGAAAAAAAAAGAAGAAAGAAATGGAGTGAAGAAGAAAAAATCTAATTTCCCTGAGCAGTGCTTTCAGCGACAGTATATGAGCCACTAGAGACTGCGTCCTTGGAATTCTGTGCCCTTGGTAACACCGCCACGCGCGCTGCAATGACGGCGAAAGCAGTAGTTCCAGAGCTAGCTACACGTGCAACGCGGTGGAAACTAATCGTAGAAGGTGTTGAGAATGCATTGAATGGTCCGCCAGTTCTAGCGTCAAAGAGGCAATACATAGGTTGAATGCAGATGGAGACTGCCACATGATGTGATTAATCAACAACACTGTCCCATTTTTTTTCCTTTTAGAGTTTTCACTTGCTCATTTTTTTTTCAGACCACAAAGACCTACATTCAGTCACCAAATCACAGATTCAGGATATCAGCTTACTCATTTTATTCATTAATATAAAAGGAAATTCAATGCTAAAATTTTCATTTAATTTGGACGAATGTGCAATAGCCACACTAACTGTGAAATCTTGTTCGACTCTACATGTTGTACATTTATGAGTTTTGTTTCTGATTCGCAGCATGTATTCTGCACAAGTACATGTACAGCGTAATGTGTTGCAGGGTGCAGTCCAACAATTCGAGCCGCACTAAAAACAGTACAAAATCAACATTGTTCAGGGCTCAGTAACATGCATTCCAACATCGCTGGGGTTTCTGAAACACAAATCTAATTATTGTCTGGTCCCTAATCTTTTATCTTCTGTTCAATTTTTTTGTGGGTAAACCAATGATTTTTTTGAAGCCTGCTTGCAGCCAGTTTTCAAGTGGCAGCCCTCAACTTTCTCAGACTCTTAGGACCATTTTGCAAACTGTATTTCTTAGCCATTCTGCTCTCAGATAGAAGCTCAAAGACCCAGGGAGTTGATCTTGGCAAAGATTTACACAATCTCACCATTTTGGGGGCCAAACAAGTGCCTTTTTCAATAGATACTGTTGAGGCACTTTTAATGCTAATGAGTTGGCCATAAATTCTCACTTGAATTAGTAGACTGGGCCCTTGCATCTCCATTTGGTCGGTGATTTATAAGTCAGATTGTTTCAATGTGAAGAGTACTGACACAACTTCCAAGACAACTTAAACCACATAAAGACAGCTAAGACATTTGCACCAGAGATCAAAAGGTCATGGGTTCGAATCCCATTTGAGTATAGCTTGCAAATTTTTAACAATTCTTCAGACAACACCAAGAATATATTGTTTATAAACTAAATGGCAATATGCCAAACATACATGATGAAAGAACATCTTTCTTCTCAGCTGCTGATAGCATGCAATTACTGAGGTTCCAAAAGTGGGGACACAATACCTCCCATAACCTGGCCTCTGTAACCATGACATCAAGGTCCCAACCACTGCATGCTTGTTGTCATGAACCGAGTTAGTTAAAAAAAAAAAAAATTATCAACTGACATGGTATATAAACTTGAGACTTTGAAATGGCTAAATAATGACTAGCCACATCCCAGACCTGTCTGAACATAATAGAGCTGATAATGGCTACCATAAGAGCCATCCTGGATGTTAACCTCTTTACCATATGGTAGCCCTTCAAACACATGCAAGTGCTTTATTTTTAAATTTCTGACAAACTAATAACTAAAAAAGGGGGTTACAAAACATCGATTTCTTACAAATACCATCAGATGCTGAATTGGCAATCCAAGCTAGGTTCATCATTTTACAAATTGTTATAAATACATGCCTTAATTATTTGTAACATGAGATTTTTGTTTACTTTTGTTTACAATTAGAATTAAAATGGAACAAAACTTCTGTCATGTATTCATACAGAGACTTTCCTGAAAATGAAATAAAAAAGTAAAAATGTTTTTAACTACAACATAACTGATAAACCTTGTGAATCTACGATAAACGGTAGACACCCAATACATTTACTTGTACATAAATGTGGAATCTTGTAGAAACAAGTGTTTGTCAAGAAAACAGTTCTTTGAACATGGCAGTTGGTCAGTTACAGTGTACATGTACATGTATGTTCCAATAAAGTAGGCCAACAGTACTGCATCGTCCAAAAAAAATAATATGACTTCCTTGAAATGTAAGAGACAAACATTTCAATTCTAAACAGTCTACAGATACATGTAATGAATAGGTGCATCACCTAGACACAAAAAGTCCTGAACATGTAAGTCTTGGAATGTGCATATACAGGTACTGTACATGTATCTTGCTTTTTTATCAAAGTGGTTCAGAATTGCAACAAGAACTGAACACAAAATCCTCTTTTCACATTATTCAAATTCATTCTGTCCACTTTATACATACATGTATGTGTAAACATCGCAAATTCCATTTCAACAAACGGAGACTGTTACAGTCAATAAACCTGTTCATGTTTTGTCATGTGCACAATGAGGAGAACGTCAATGCAATACAACCTATCAAATATGTTTTTCAAACAGTTTTGCTGTAGAATCTAAGCACACAAGTCCATTGGAAACTGTACAATTGTCATACAGTCCATGTACCGGTACATGGACAGTAGCCTGCAAGGAAATGCCAAATTTGGCATACATGTAGAATTTGCTTAATTTTCAAAACTCTAAAACAGTTTTAGAAACTGAATTGTTTGAGAACGGAAATATCATAGCATCTACTGTACATACATAGCTTACCAGTGAACCTGGTCATCGCTCGGAGTAACACGGAAACTTAATGGTTTCCAGTTGTTGTGTTTGGGGTTGTACAAGACAAAGTGCAGATTCCAAAGAGAAAGGGATCTGGTTCTTCAGACTTCCCAAGTGCAGAAAGAAGCAAATCAAATGGGTACAGTACCGGTGTAAGTACGTTGAACATCAGTGCATGTTTTTACAAATGCACAGGTTGGCTCCAAGAACACTAACAATGTAGTTTATACTACTTACACTGGAAGGGGACCATGCTATGAAATGGCAATCTCGTGCGCACAGGAAAAATCATGATTATGAAGTCTTTTTACAGCACTAAACATCCAGCTTAGATTAGAAACTAAAAGCAAAAATGATTTAATAGGATTTTCTGAAGAAAAAAATTAACAAAGCCAAAAAACCTGAGAGGAAATAATCATCAAAGTTACACCTCTGTACATTTTCAATGGCCCGCTCACACTTCTTGCCACCAAGGCCATTTGTGCGCATGCTTGAATAATTATAAATTTATCAGTGAAAAGGTCTAAAATTTGGTACAGAATTTGCCTCCAAAATGACAAGAAGCTTTTAATCTTAAATTACTTGCTATAAATAGAAAACAAGGCGGGGCAAAAACACTACATGAGTGTGCAACAGGAAGGTATTTTAAATAACATGTTCTGGTCTTACACAGGATGTTTTTCAACTTGGTGTGTCGGAAGCAATTTACATGAACGAAATGGTACGATGATTGAGTGCATGGAGGTGGTGAAGGCAATTGCCAGCACAAATGTTTGAGGGAACAAAATTAAATTTGCAGTTGGAAAATAAAATTGGAACAATTTGTACTTTGTTTTCCCAAAAGATGAACACTTAACAGATGTTAATGTCTGCAACTGCTCTGCCATGCTAGAATGAAACTCCCATGTAACCAGCACCTATCAGTCTCAGCCTGTATACAGCGTAGTAGTGAACATATCACTGTCACTGCAATGACTGATCACAAGGATATCATACATGTGCTAGAAGATGGGTCCATCAAGCTGAGCCAATGTACACTCTATTGGTCAAGACTTCCATGGAGCTTTAATGTGGACAAACAATATATTGTAATGGCCAAGATGAAATGTTCATAGTATTGTAGCTAAGTCAAATTACACCTCAAATCTCAGGTCCAGGGAGAGGGATCAGCAATTAGACAAGAGCATTTTTGTCACAGTTCATTTTAAATTAATCAGTGTTGTTGTCAAGGCCATCACAAGACCAGTCACATGACCAGTCACAAGACCAGTCACAAGACATGTCATAAGTAACAGGGTGAACAATGAAAAAAGAATGCTTTTGTTGCACGTCACTTGATTCGCTTGTGTCTTGAATCTTGACTGAAAGTCTTGGGTGAAGGTCTTGTAAAGGATTTATGATATTCCAACTACAATACTGACGTGAATGCAAATACATCTTCATGTAGCTTCAGACTTGAGACTGGATGATATGCGATGGGCTGGTGACATTTGACTATCTACATATATACTCTCACTGCTATACACTCTATAACCAGAATTAGCTGGGTACCAGTATCCAAACTACCGGTACGAATGACCAACCCCCTTCAAGGATTAGTCTCATCCTCAAGAGAATTCTTTCTGCACATACATGTACAGATTTATGTGGTCTTACTATTTTTACCTTACTTTCAAAAGGTTAGGGGGTTCTTAACTCTTATTCGAGTACATGTAGTTCCACAACTATCTACATGTACCACTTGTCATAGATATTTAACTGCATCAACAAAAATTAGGGGGAAAACAGCCACTTAAGAAAGAAAAAAAAAAATTCCAGTGTCTGATTTGTATTGAGTAAAGTCTAGGTTTCCATTGTGAGCCAAGGTTTGCTTTCAAAGGCTACAATTTGACTACAAGTTCTGGTATTTCCTCACCCTGGAGGGAAGTACTGATTTGCAGGTGAACGGCCGACCAAAGCCCATCTGGAGGCTGACAGATTTCAATAGGTATCCAGTATTTTTCTCTCCCCCCCCTTTTTTTTAATAATGCGGTCACAATGATTTCCGTGGATGGTTTTGACCCTGCAAGCTTCTCAGCAATTAAATCTGACTGATCTCGTTCTGGCGCAATCAGGTGTGAAGGTATGAGTTGGTGGTAGCCCAGAGGGGGTGGTGGGTGTAAGTGTGTGGGTTTGTAAATAACACGCCAAAAGGTTTGTGAACTTTTCGCGCATGTTAAGACTGTGTGGAAAATGGTAGCAAATCCTCAATGCTAATTTTTTAATTAGAATGAAGTGATTTCATCAAGAACTAGATTACGTTGTTGTCACATTGAAGCTATATGTACATATGCTGAATACATGAAGATATCTGGGGGAAAAAAACCAGAAATTGAAGACGTTGTTGACATCTCTCCTTTGCTTGAAGCGACACAGATGGTGAATTAGCTGAGGATTCAAACCATAGACAACCTGATTACTGGTAAGGGCACTAACTTCATAACAACAAGCTGGCCAAATGTGAACAAAAGATCTCTTGCTTACTAAC
>NW_019091361.1:726510-797142 GCF_001949145.1 Acanthaster planci
CAAACTTGCTGCACTAGGGATGTGAACCCAAGACCTCTGCTTACTGGCAAGGATGACAGTACAGACAACCTGATACTTGTAGCTGACAAGGACCATGAAAAACCACACAGCTTGCCTGAGTTGACCAACAATTTTAATTCTTGACAGGAATAAAATCAAACATAAGGTTGCACCACTATAATCAGCCTCTTTTCCAGTTTTTCCAAGTAAAACTTAGGTCACACAACCTATTAATTCTTTTAAAAAGGGAGGGGTTTAAAACACAAATGTACAGTTATGTACAGTACCGTATCCACTTCTCAGGCTATCTAAACTTCTGAACAAAGCCCTGCTTGAAAGAATTCCAAATTCCGAGCGCTGAGTGGTGTGACAATGGGTAGGTGAAGTGAAGTGTGATCACTTATCCCTTTTATTTTCATGGGCACTAAACCCAACCAACACTGAGACACGTTATTGTGGCATTTGGGGGAAGCAAAGGGCCATCGTTCAACCTACAAAAAAAGTGTGTGGCTAGACTTGTTGGAGCCATAAGCAGAGGAATGCACCAAGTTTGAAGGGTGGGTTTGATTTCCCAGTGACCATGAATATTCTACAATTGCCAATGACACAATATTAAAGTCAAGTCAGACTGACACCATCACATTTTGCTGTGCTACAATGAACATCATAGAATTTATGTATCACTGCAAAACATAGACCAGGACACGACCACAGTGCAGGAAAAAGTATATTTAACAACAGTGACATATCAGTAAATAGTACCAAAACCTCAGTTTACTTGTGAACCATTTAGGCTTAATAAACATGTATCAGAAAAGATGGCGTACTGCCAATTGCTTTAAATCCCAACTGGCAGATCTGAATTTTTCTGCCTTTGGGCCTCATTCTGCTGAAAATGCCAGGTCCTTTTGACTTTGCAACTCTAAATCAAGCTCGTTCAACCAAAACCCTGTAATTGGGTGATGTGTAATCAGACTTCTGTAAAAACTTTCCAGGAAAACTTTTACATGTGCACAGTAAGCAAAGCATTCAATATTCTGGACTGCTTTTGTTTGATTAGTGTCCAGCTCTTACCATAAACATACATCATCCTTGGTGTTGCCTTTTCCACAGTCATCACTCAGAGATGTGTACACTGACCATCTGTTAATATCACACTTGCAGCCAGGCGCGCATGTAAGTTTGTGTTTAATATAGGCCAGGCACACTCATGGCACCAAGCCGCGGACTTGACTTGCTCACAGTTCTGTTTCACCAGCTGTCCTTGGAGGGGTTTGCGACATCAGTCACGGCCGATTTGGTCGGCTGGGGCTAGCCAGCCGAATGAGGACACTTGCAAAAAAAGGCTTTTTCTTCCTGAGATGCACTGCCAAAACCTCTGGTTTCAAATCAAACAAATCTTGGCTACATGAGGCATGCATAGGCAAACTTGTTGGTCCAGGTTCAATACTGACAGAAAACTACATCACAAAGTAAAAACTGGTCTTTGTTACTGAGTGAAAATGATCAGTGTGAAATAACCTTAAAAATGAGTTGTCTTTAAAAGTAACAGGAAAATACTTTACTTTAAATGAAATGAATCAGGAAAAAACCAAAATTTAAAATGCTGACGCACACACATGGATGCAAAGATCTTAAGTTTAGCCTGGTTTCCACAAACAAACTCAAACAGCACACAAGACATCAAGACACAGTCATGGAAGAGACGCTGTGTGTTGTCATTCCATAATTAAAAAATTGAACAAAATGGCACCCACAAAAAATGCATTCTTTAGATGGCAATACCACCTCTTGAAGCGAAACTGGTGCTCCAGTTTTTACAGAGAAAATGAGCAGAATGAGTGCTACAAAGCGAGAGGGACATCATTGTATGCCCATCATGCCAGCATGCGTGTCTGTACCAGGGTACCAGTATAGGCCTTTTCTGGCAACACAGCAGAGATAGTCGACAAAGTTGAACCTGACCCAACTTCCCCGACCATCTGTGTCGATATTTGTGTTTGTCATGATAAAAATGTTCCGTATCACTGCATATGCCGGGGACAGATCAGCGATGCTCTCTGCTTCTCTTTACATTGATATAGAAACCAGGCATTACTGATGGTGCTATGTTTTGTTTTCTATACATATGACGCGCGCACACCACACACATAGTAATTTTTAGAACGAAGCTTCCCTTGCAATGTGCCTTTGTATGTCTTGGACTTCAAATCAAATATAATAGTAGCAGAAAAAAGCAAATATCATGTGACACACTCTGGGCCAATCAAGAGAGAAGTGTTGAAACAACACCTAGGTTATATATACACAGAGCATACAGCACATGGACCACTACCGTACTTCACTGGATGAAATGAAGACATCCTACCTAGATTATAGTTTTTGTATTTTTCTCACCAAAAGAATGAATCATACATGTACAAGGCGGGGAAACATCTAATGTAATTTTCTGCAAACACACAACATCGAAACTACAAGTACATGTACAATAATGTACAACATACATAACAGTTTGTGTTTTCAAGGTACAGTCCCACATTTGCAGCTGTCCATAAAGTAACTGCTAACATTGTTGAAAAACACAGCTTCAGGATACCTGTGGTTATGGGAATGAGCTCCCTGTGGAATAATTCTTCCAGGTAAGGTAACATACTGAAGAAAGCCATGGAAGCTAGAAGATGATTTCTAACAATAAGATGCATTTTGGGAAATTGCCATGGTAGTTTATTTTTAATTTAGCGAAGCACACGTAAGCAGTGACACAATACACACACGCCCCTAGTTCTTATAAGTCATTATAATTCAGGTATGTCACCAGCTGAATGATAGTGTGTCCTAGATCCCGAATTCAGTTGCACTTCAAAACATGACTCTGCAACTTTGGATTAGAAATCCAGATCCTAGAATGCTGTTTTGCTAAAAAAAATACAGCATTCACTATATCCGAGTTCAGAAGGTTACATGTAGTTGTAAAGCACCCTTCCTTCGATTTGAGCATTTTTTGCCCCAGACTCCAAAGTGACAAATAACTGTACTGTACCTTTACAAGGGCCCTGATGTTTAAAGGAAAATAGCCAACATATTATATCATGTTACTGGCATGTGTGCTGGGAGAAAAAGTAGCTGCATTTCTAGATAATGAACAAGCAAGATGACATTATATGTAGTTTGATGAGTTATATATACTGTGCAATTTATGAAAAAAGCTACTGATTGAAAACGATTGATGAATCCTTTTTTTTTTTTTTAGGAAAGACAGTCTAGGAAGCATCAAATCACAAACACAGCTGGGAACTATTTGCTTACATCCTCTCCTCACCCATTTTGTCATTTAAAAAAAAATGATACCCATGCTTGCTTTTTGTTCAAATCAGTAAAAATATCTACATATGACAATTCTCCACCTGGGTAATCTGTCTATTTCTCTAGCACTGGCTGTAAGGTTTCTAGAAAGCAGGACCCTGGTACTGATGTTTGTTCAAGGTGGGGCATCCATGGGTGCCATGCACCTGTGAACTCAACTTCTTTTTCCTCTGTAAAAGTCTTCCTCCACAGATGTTTCAGATGGGGGTTGGGAAACCTAAAGCTTCCTGCTTATGACTCCTGCAGACGTCTTAATCACATCACAGTGCTTGGCCCTCAGGAGCCAATGGCCTCCAAGATTCTGAAAGCAGACCTACCTACCGGTACATCTTGGTCTGGTTCCTGTAATCAAGTCAGTTACAATAGAGTCCACCTTCCAACATGCATGAAATGAGCCTGAGGTCTCCTGCCTGTGCATACTGTACATGTAATGTCTGACTGCTGGCAAGTCTGGTCAATGATCACAATGATAACTATCTTCATGAAAAAATGACCTGCAGTGAAACAGGCAGTGTTGATATTATATTAATGGAAGACATTCTTGTACATCTTGCCAATGAGTGATACCTGCGTGCATGAACGAGGCAATTTCAACAGCTTCCAATTACGAATTTATCACAAAACTAAACACTGTGCACACACACATACATCACAACCTGACACAAATCTCTCCACAACACGTCAAGTATGTACCCATACCAGGGAGAGCTCACAGGAGAAAATCTCGACCTATGGACCACAGCGAGGGAGGCCCTTCAGGTAGAGGCTGAGGCATGAACTACCATCTCTCTCTCTCTCTCTCTGTAGACAGAATCACAGGGAAGTGATCAATCACTAAGGGGGTTATTGGCGGCCAATCAATCAATGTCAGCCTGTCACCTGGACAGAGTCCCCTGCCATCAATCATTTCCATCTCAACCCCCTCCCACTGTCAACCAATTTTCAGGGCCTATTGAAAACAGAACCGGTATCTCTCCTCCCACGTGCGTGAACGTGGCAGGATTACTTTTTGTAGATGAGCTGTTCTGTTTGGAGACAAGGTTGCATGAATCCACACTCCTTGTATAAGTTTGACGGGGGGGGGGGATTCGGGGCCAAAAAGAAATCCCAGCAGAGGGACTGTAACGATGAGAACACAAAACTCTGCCTTTTCAGGGCTTTGAACAGCTGACAAGGAATGAGATCCCTCACAAAATGTCATGATTATGAGTGGTTTACACTTGGTTTCTGTGCAAAGTGCTAAAAAGGTGTCAACCTGCTGCACGATCAGGACTCTAAAATTCTGCAAGTCTGGAATCAAGAACCTGAAAAAATCCTGAGGAATCACATCCCAAGAATGATTGATGCAAGGCTACAAAAACCTGCTGGTTTCTACGAGCATCGAGTACATTGTACTTACATATTGTCAGTATCAAGAGCAAGGTGAAAACTTCAGTCCTTTACCTTAGGCAATCACATTCAAACATTTCTCAGTAAAGTTCCACACTACCTTCTCACTTCAGGACCAGCTTATTACACACACACACCACAAACACACACACAAGAGATCGCCTGAACACATCATGAATTTAAACCACTATGCAAATCACATCACATTTTTGGATTTCACCAGCTTTCTTGCATACAGTATTAAGTTGCAGGAAGACAGAGAGAACGGGGAGCTGTGTTCCCCATTAGCAATACGTATACAATGGGAAAATGTTATTCATTTGTTGGGGGGAGTTGCAACAAAACTAGTTTTTGAATGTGAACTATCAGTAGGCCCCAACTAATTCTTTTGTTTGAGAGGGGATTCAATTGGTTACAAAGGTTCAACTTCAGCACTTCAGTTAGCTTCCCATGATATTCAAGATTAATGGTAAAACACAAACCTGGTCAGTATTTAGTACAGGTGTAATAAGCTTTTAATTTCATTCAAACTTAATTTTAATTTACAGCTGTTCTTAACTCTTGCTGAACAGGGTATTTCCATCACTGGATGACATACATACCGGAATAGCACATGTTACTGCTGTCAATTCTCTACAGCTTAAAGCATGGTACAATAACGAACCTGAAAATATGGATTTGGTTGAATTTTACTGCAGCGGTGAAAATCAATGAATTAAAATGTACCCGACCCCTAAGATTGTGTGGAGAATTATACTGGAAGAGGATTCAGGACTGTTATTTATAGCTAACCTGTTGCCATGAGGATAATCCATGATCATGATCATTGCTAGATGTACATGTAACTGACAAGTTGTACATGTACACGTATGCATGTGCCAGTATATACAAGTTGCAGGTTCACATTTGGGTTAAGAACTTTGCATTATCATTTTCCCTTCAAGTATTTCACAAAGTCCTCACATAAATCTTCATGACAAGAAGTGATATCAGTCCCAGGCTCCGTCCATTTAAATCACAAATCTGAGCACAAAAATTCTTCTCATAAATTCAATTGCAATCTGCATACATGTAGAGTGCTGGTGTAGCACAGTCACATGTGAATGCATGTAGGGACTGGTACATGTACGACATATCAAGACTTGAGCAGCCTGACAATTCCTACCATCCCCCACTCTATCTCCCTGACAATTGGCTATTCAAGGCATGTACACTTGAACATAGCCAAGCACAAATACAGCCAAGGCCACCTACTCAAAAAAAAGCCTCTCTCAGAGTTTGTTTATACTGCGCCAGGGAGGACTTTCAGACTAGGCTTTCCAGCCCTGGATTGCCTGGTTCTGAACTCCCAGCTCCCCTCTAACGGCTTATGCTCTCCAGCCTTATACGAGGCCAGGGCCGACTGTATTGTGCTCAGTGAGGAGAGAAAAACCCGGCCGGGCGTGTGATTGCTCGACGAGGAAACATGACGCCAGAACATCTCAGCCGACAGATCTGGATCACAGACAACTCGCACATTTCGGCAGATGACGCGTGAAAGAAGCGTGTGATTTTTATTTGAAATGGCAGATTTCTTTTTCCCTAAATTAAAGGGTCTGGTTCACCACTAGATTGGAGGCAGAGTGGCTTCCCTAATTTCTGGAAGCCATGCAAAATTTCACAAGAACTATACCAAACCACATTAATACATAATTGGACCGTAAACCAATATTCCTGATTAAACATACCTATCAAATTGACACCAGTGCATTATTTATGCTTGCCCTTACCATGAGTTTCAAACATAAGGTGGAGTTCTATCTTTTGCAGATGTCAGAGAATCGATGAAGGGCAAACACTTGTACATGTTTCTGTGTTGTGTTTATCTATGGAACAAGTACCCAATTATCTGCAAGGTTTTCCCTGGTACATACATGTAGAAGCCAAATGGCAACATGCTAGGCTGCATACAGTACCGGTATACATGTATAGTACATAACTGCATTAATTAATTGAATTCCAAAGTGCTAGCTTAAATTTCAAGGTAGTCTGTAATTCAGGGAATTTGTGACACCGGTACTTTGCACAATTCTTCTAATTTCAGTGTGATTTTACATACACCCAAGGGGATTCTGAGGGTTAATAAAAATCTGTTAATGTAAATTTGACATTACTCATCAGGATTTTTTCTGTAGCTACTTTCTTTTTTTAAGCATCAAAATTTTCAAACGATAGCGTACACAATATACACCACCACATAATATGTACATGTGTAAATTTGTGCTTATGTACATGTGCACCTGCTCCTTTTTGTCAGAATAAACAATATGTGATGGATAACAGTGTAACACAACATAATTCATACAATATACCACCACCATCAAATGGGCCATAAAGTTTCAGGACCATTTTTATATGCAAGATGCCAGTTTGCCATTATTCCTTCGGACAATGAGCTCAAAATATAACTACCCTTTCAAGTCAAATGTACATGTACATACATATGCACATGTACATGTGTTGTACACCAAAGTAGCCAAACCTTGCTATCTTTTTCTGCAAGCGTCTTGCAACAACCACTTTACTGACCCCTCCTTTCCCCTCCCCACAAACCCGATCGATTTGAGTGACACCGGTAATTTGAGGCAATCAATTAGGGAATATAAAGTCCATTGGAAATCAATTCTTGACCTTGATGGAAGTCAGATTATTCCCCAGAGCTGAAACAATCGGGAAAATGCAGCACAGAGAAGGATGGAAGGTACACATGGATAGTACCATTATTACAATGAACTCAACCTGTATTATTTTTCAATTATAAGACCAAGGTATATGCAATCCCAAGCAATGCTCTGATAGTATGACAACTGCTACCAGGACATGTTTATTTCCCTATATTTTTTTAAGAGTCATATTTTCTGTTGGACTGCCCCATCGATATCTTTGTCCCAAACAGGTGCAAAATGACTGAGGTACATGTGTATGTAGCTTTGCATGGACATCAAATTCAGAAATACAACACGTTGGTTACATGTACATGTACATACATGTACTGTTCTGCGCATAAACCTGTTATTTCTGTGTGATTGGTTAATACCATTTAAAATGTTGAAATCAGATGTAAATACATTAAGGGTCAGGGACAATGAAGTGCCAAAGATGACAAGAAGCATTGTGAACTTTATTTTTATCAAGTTAATCTTTGAACATACATGTATTTGAGGTGTTGTCCCTTCAGTATATTGATATACCCGGTAAGTTTTTTCACCCCAACAACCACTAAACACGGCTGTAAATTTGGAAAAAATGTTGCATCCTGACTCCACTTCAGCTACAAAGTTACAAAGTTGTCTACAAAATCTATGGGGGGTGAAGAGAATTTCCCAACAACATCGGTAAATGTTTCTCAGTCCAGAATTTGTGTCTGTCCAGCATTTCTGTAATGACTGACTTTTATTGAGATGATATATGATGAGAAAAGTGGAGTCAGGATGCAACATTTTTTCCGGGAATTTTTCTTCAAATAATGAAAAAATCAGAGAATGAGCACAATCGATTAAAGTTGATCCTTTAAAAATAACTGTGAAAAGGAAGGTACAAGTGGTTCCATGTCTTCAAGCACA
Source organism: Acanthaster planci (assembly GCF_001949145.1). The sequence goes on from NW_019091361.1 coordinate 734,865, forward strand.
AAAAATTCCCCAAAAATGTGAAACTTACCCTAGGATTTAGCTGTCAAGATGGCAGCTACCAACAGTACAATGTACTCCGACAGGTGACAAAAAGATCAATTCCTCAAGAACCTCATGGGATGCTCCTCAAATGTATTTATTCAGTTCTGCAAAAAATATACCAAAATAATTCCATACATGTATTTAAACTTTTGGATTTATTTAACTCTAACCTAATTGTAAAAATTTCTTAAAGATGTACATGGAAGAAGTCTTTTCTTTATTGTTCAGATTACCATAACAACATGATGAATTTCACCACGATTTGAGAGTAGCCACAGCCTTTAAACGAACAGTACAAAATTTTTGTGTGCTTTACACATTCACCCAATGCACGGGATATTTTGGCTCCATTCTGACACAAGAGGGCACTATGCGACTTCAACAAGAAGCAGCAGACCAGTACACAGCTGAACTGTGTATCATTGAAATTCAACATATTCAGTTTTCTACAATATATACATGTACATGTATATGTTAATCTATTGTTGGTGAACCATTTACATCAATGGGAATGATCTCTGACATTTTGTTTTTAATCAAAGTGGTTTTTACAGCATTTGCATTAATATTCTATTGTCCTTGGAGGTTTTTCCATTAATTAACTGGGCCAGGATTTGAGCCAGCAACCTCGAGAACCCTTATGAGTGCTCTACCAACAGAGCTACCATACCCAGCCCTGTGTTGGTGGTTCTTCCCATATGTCAATATCTTTGCTCAGGGGTACTGGAAGCCATACAACTCAAAACACCATATAGCCATGACCACACCCCAAAGACACCATTTATAGCCAAATATCTAAAGAGTGTTCAATTGCTCATGGAAACACTGCTTTTTTTCTCCTTTTTTTAAAACACAAATCAACAAACGAATCAAATGAGAGAACTGACCAGGCGCTTACATCATTAATTATAAAGACAAACACAGTAATTTTGTTTTCTTCTTTGCAACATGTGTTTTATATTAAATATTAATCTTCACATTTTAATAAATGCTCGGTTATCATTCTCCGATTCTGGTACAAAGTAAAAACATGGCCATTCTGTTGCATTACAAGAGCGCACAGGTACCATCCAGTGTGGATAACAAACACTGCTAAGGTTGACTCAAACTCAGAACTTTCTATACTGCTACATGTACTTCAGACATTCCAACTATTTCTGACAGAAGAGGAGAAATCTTCACCTTTTTAACCTTCACTTCCATGGATGGGGTAATGCCATCTTGCACAGACTTTTCTTGCATTAGACACACTCAGGGTACTTAAGAGAAAGGACAAACATGCCTTCATTTCCCTTAGTTCTCAACTAATGTTAGATTTGGAAATCAGCAATTCTGAAGAGGACCTAATAAGGACAAATGTATACATACCAGTTCATGTATGTACAAATATGCAATATTTTAACCAAGTTCACTCAACAATGAACAGAATACAAGTCACAGTATATGTACATGTAGACCCACCTACATGTACATGTAGACCCACCTACATGTACATGTAGGTTCCACATTTACAGGGCTAACTTCAGAATTCCCCAGACTCCCAGCATCAAATTAGCAAAACCCTTAACACATCAAATGAGGAACAGGAAATGGTGACTGATCACTAATATAATATAGTGTCCTCAGAGACATTTCTTGTAAATTCTATGGACTGTGAGTTAAAGTCCAGCAATCACAGGGGGTCTCCTTCTTTTTTAACCCTTCACCCCTTTTTATGCAAAAACGGCAGGATTTGGAACTGTTGCTAATAGGACTAAACAAGTCTTTTTCTGATTGTTTCCGCCATGGAGCAGTGACCCAAGAAAGGAAAAATAGTCGTAAGAATGTTGTGATACAGTCATGGGTAGAACGCAAGTTGCACATTATCACTACCCACATGCAGGTGTATTTCTCCTTCATCTTTGTCCTTTTCCTCTTAGTGAACAACAAACTAAGGAGCTTTTCCCCAAGATTTCATTTTACATTTATATCAAACATTTTTCTCAGTTCAACAAAGGGAGGACACAACCACATGTCAGGGTGCATGTACAGTGTATGTGTATTCATTATGCACCATGCAATACTTGTAATTTGTATAAATAAAGCATGCTGTGAATTTTAAACAGGTATTAATTAACACCCTTTAGATAAATAATTAAACGAGTAACCCCTTCCCTTACTCTACTAATATCCAGGCATGATGCTCTTAAAGGACAAGTTAAATAAATAACAAAGGTCTGTCGAAAGAAATGACCTATAAATGTAAGCTTCAGGCACAATTAAATATTTCTGTTTGCTTTTTTTGATCATTAGGTACTGATAGCATTCCTGGCTATTTCAATGAATTTTGAATATTTGAATTTGTCAAAGACAATTTTATGTACAATTAGACAAACCAACTTAGTCATTTGCACGTACATGGTACCATCCAATTTTAAAGTTACATGTACATCAACAAATTTGAACACCGTGTTCAGAAAACTAGTCTAAGCTGTTTCTGCATAGCAAACTTGACTTGTATAGGTACAGTATCAATCACTTTCAAACTTTCACAGAGTAGAGCCTGGTTTCCATACAGACACGAAGAGACAAAGAGAGCAACCCTGATCAGTTGCCGTCGATAAGCAAACACTTCATCCCAACCGATGCAAACAGGGACGGCGACAGTTGGCACAGTTGAAGTTGATTCAACTTTGCCAACTGTCAGTGTTGAGTCACTAGAGTAGGCCTATACAAACACGCATGCTGGCATGCCAGGCATATAACAATGTGCCTCTTGCTTAGTACCATTCATTTCGCCCATTTTCTCCTTTTTACCAATATATGCTGCCCCAATTGTCAACAGAATAGCTGACCATAAGCAAAATAAATCAAACTGGAGTATCAGTTTGGCTTCGCTAACAAAGGCATTTTATGCCAACATTTCCTCCCCCTACATTAAGTGTGGGTCTAGAGAATACCTACCCAAATGCCAAGAATACATGTTCACATATAAACAAGGAAGAGTGTATAAATTTCAGAAATAGTGAACAAACTTCATAATAACTTGTCGTCCGTCCTACAGGAGGTCCCTTTGACCTCTGCGCTGCGGACAGGACTGTCCTGCCATTTGTGGTGTCACTCTGCAGGACATCCCTCAAGTTGCAGGAGGTAGAGGGCAACCTCCAACGTATGCAGCTTTGCAGGTGTCTGCAATGGAAACGTCTCGAGAGTAAGACCAAGATGCAAATACTGCTCTTACATCACATACCCTGATGTACTGTTGACTATGTTCATCAGAGCTTGACGGCCAGACTGGATTAGCAAATCTAATGACAAAGCCCATCCAGCGGGCACGAGTGACTGATGCCGCTGGACAGTATGGTCTCATGACAGTGATAAGCGATGGGTTTATCGTCCCTCTCATGGTATCATTTTAGTCTGACTAAGTCAGGTACCACGTCGGGACACGAAGAGGGCATGAAAAGTTTATCCACATCGTCTTCAGTATGTAAGGAGAAGGAGAATGCAAAGATATCCTACGTTGTTGGACCCTGCCATGTAGATTGTCTGCAGGTCAACTGCATGATCCCTTATCCTTTCCCCTGATGTGGCTTTGGTTGACAGTGCCAAAGAAGAGGCAAGAAAGCCACAAGACTTACTTGAAGACAGAGATGGCATTATCATGCAGAACCCCTAGCATGACTGTAGTGAGGTCTGGACGGAAAGGAGAACTCTCTTTTCACATCCCAGGCATTTACCTAAGTAAGAGGGAAAGAAATGAAATACGTCAGACATAGAGACAAAGACTTCATGTAACCTAGATAAAGATGGTGTCAGTCTTTATTGAGCAAGGAGTTCTTAACGGAAGGCTTGCTTAATCGGATGCTTAAGTTGTCTTTAGCAGCAGTGCATAACACCGGAATGTGCGGAGGGGTGTTGAAGACGTTCATGCCAAATTGAAGGTAAGCCATGTCCTGTACCCAGCGTGGCCGCTGCCGCCCCAATTGTGACAGAAGACTTTGATCATTTTCACGCACGCATGAATAATAAATGGCCAGCGTAGAGGAGTCATGACGTTTGTGACATGAATAACTCAAGAAGGAGCATCCATAGGAGCACACCCCGAGAAAAGAACTCATCGTAGTACATGATGAACTTGACTGAAGGAAAATGCTAATTATTTCCGTTCCCGGAAAGGATCTCTGCAGACAAAAACCCACTTAAATATCCGAAATCTTGCTGTGAATCAACAACTAAAAGCATTTATTTCAGAAACGGACAGGGGCTGACAAAATGCCCCTCTTTGTTTCGATCACGCTGGGCATCATCGGAAGAGAAGGCCTGGGATGCCATCACAACAATAGTCAGCTCACAGGGGGCCTAATTTTGACGGACCTTGTAACACGCCCACTTGAAGTAAACATGCGCTCGATGATGTGCGGTACGGCAAGGCCGCACAACAGAATTTGTGGTCACATGGAACCACGTAAGTGGGGGCCACAGAATGGTCGTTCTGCAGATCACAGGGTTGTACGTGGTGAGCTGCAGTGGAACCAGATTCGCACAACTTCTTACGGAGGGCCCCTTGGGAAAAATCCAGATTACGGGGTGCCAAGGGGAGTGTAAAAATGCCATTGACTTAAAGATCGTTAGATTCGGATGTCTGGGGATGCGGAATGGAGAGACACAGCAGTAGGTCTGCACCATGATGGCAGAGCTAAAAAAGATAGGAAGACTGCTCAAGAAACACTATTTGCTCATTTTTGTCTGGGTGCCTGGTGACGTAGTCTCAAATGTCGGTAGGTTTAAGCCTGTAGCAGCAAGGTAAGGCGTGGATTCACTTCCAAGTGGCCTGAGCAGGCCTACTGATGCCGGCAAGAAACACCCCTAGAAGGCTGTGATGGAGACTCAGGATTGGGTCCACACACCGATGGCATATTCACCAGGGCAGCAATCCGGTAAGTTGGCCCAGAAAGTGCTACTGTCTGGATTACGTCTGGATGCCCACGCCACAGATATGTCAGAGGCTACACGTAGGTGGCATCTGCGTGTTACAGCCACCTGGGTAAGTGGGGTCATGGCTCACGTTCCTCTGAGGAGGGAGCCCGATGGACTATCGCAATATATGCATCTGCGAAAACAGATGAGCATAGATAATACAAGGTCATATTTATGACCAGGAATTTTTTGTTGGTAAAGTACCAAGGACCTTGTTATCACAGTTTTCCACTGTAGTTGCCTTGGAGACATTCTTCCTAAAGGCCCGAGATAAAGGGAAGGTGACGAGGAGATGCACAGCGCGCATTAGCCGGATTAAAAGAAGGAGTGGTCCAGCAGGGCGAAGAGCCTACTTCATGCTTGGGAGCCCCGTTGCAAGAGTATCTGAAGACGTGGGGCGGTTGGCTGACTGGTACAGGCATGGTCGGTGTCTTCCTCCGGAAGGGAGGTTAACAGAGGATTGAAAATCTGGAACATATCATAGGGGTAAGGACGCCAATGAAATTGACGTCATGTTCAACCAAAGACATGGTCCCCTCTTGGACTGAAGTAAGGCCATGCTATAGTCAAGAGCCGAGGGTGTCCCATAGATTGGCGGGTGGTTAAGCAGAGGACAGTCAGGCTGGACCAGACTCAGACGCGTGCCAAGTTCTGGCTAGAGACTAGAATATCTCCACGCATGAACGATCAAGCTGGAGTTTTGGAAAAATTGGCTCGGAAGATTCCAGTCATGCCTTGTTGTTTAAACAAGCCGTGACTGATGTCCTCCTCTGGTGGAGCAGCTGACGGCAGGCGGAACATTTGAATCATGTCTCGCTGAAGAAGATGGAGGTGGCAATCGGACGGAGTGAAGGCAATGATGGAATGAACTTCGTCATCCTCGAAAGACAATGCTGGTTGTCTGGTCGGGAACAGGGCTGTGCCTCGTTCCGAGCCATGTGCAGTCCCTTGGGGAGCGGCCTGCTCCTGCGGGAGAATGCCCAGCTGGTGCAATTCCAGTGTGGAACCCTGTCCCATGTCATCATGGCTCACGGCCAGAGAGAGCGGAAGGGGCTGGTCTGCCAGAAACGGGTCCGGGGCATTGCAGGCTGGTGGCGGTCCAACGTCAAGGCGGCAAGCGATGGTGGTCAGAACTTCATGATGAACTGGAAGGCTGACCTCCGAGCCGCAGAGGTATGTTCGTGGTGGTCAAGGCGGTGCTACTTCTTGGGTTTCAGGGAATTCGATGAAGAAGAGGAGTGCTTGTGCTTACCAATGCCCGGTGGCAGGTGACCCAGTGGCAGAGGAAGCAGACAGGACAGCGGTAGGTGGAACACCCGGGCACATTCCCGGTCAAGGTCAACGGGAACTGCAGAATTCCGGGCAGAGGGACCAGGAGAATTGAGGTCTGATGACCTGGTGATGTCCAATCGAAAGCCCAAGCCACGGATGGGCTGCGGTGGCTTGAAGCTCAGGCGGCAGGCAGCCCAGTGGTGCAGGTGGCAGATGGGGCCACCAGAGGCAAAATCCCCGGGGTGCGTTCCCGGTTGAGGTCAATGGGAACTGCAGAAGCAGGAGAAATGAGGTCTGATGACCCAGTGATGCCAAGTTGAAACCCCGAGCTGCAGTGGCTTGAAGCCCTGGTGGCGGGCAGCCTAAGGGTGGAGGTGACAGGTGGGGCTGCGGAATGCCAGAGAACGTTCCCAGTCAAGGTCAGCGGGAACTGCAGAATTCCAGGTAGAGGGACCAGGAGAAATAAGGTCTGATAATCTGGTGATGCCCACTTGAAGCAGATGGGCTAAGAGGGTTTGAAGGAAGGCTCCGCTGGACCTGAAGAGGAATTAGCAGGTGCCAGGGTGACATGGCTCGATGGCGCAACAGGCAGGGTGGGCTCCGGCACTCACGGGGAGCCTGGCCCAGTGATTTCAGTATCTGGCAAGAGGGAGTACGCATGGGGGTGGTCAGAGAAATGGTCTTTTTTGCCGATGTCAAACGGCGGGTGGTACGCGCCGGGGGAACGCTGGCTGGAACGCCGCGTGGATTCCTCTGGGCCATGTCGGGTGAAGGACATGGCATACTTCACAATGATGGTAGGACGGGCCCAGGAGATGTCTGATAGGGTACTCTTTCTGGAGTCCCGGCTGGCTCGCCAGGCCAACAATTGACCAAGGAGACAGGGTAGTCGCCAGGTCCTGGCGGTGTCCCTGCTCGGGTCCACCACAGTCAACCATGGAGCTTCCCCATCAGCTCCAAGAGGCCGAACGAACCAGGGGCTTGGCCAGATCCTGGCTTGAACCCCCTGGATGACGGCAAGGCCTTTTCCTCATCCTGGTGGCCGGAGAAGACAGGGGAGTATGACAGATCCTAACAGTGACCCCCTGAGTTCAACCAGCTAAGGCCTATGATTTATTGGTAGGGTAGACACAAGCATAGCTGAAACGAACCTTTTAGTACGACGGCAAACAACCAGCAGGGGGCACATACAAGAAAAAATAAAGAAAAGAACATAAAATATACACTAGAAATAACTCTTACCACACAAAGTGTGAAAATCAAGGTAATACTTAATTCAAGAAGGAAGGATGGATGATCAAATCGACACAGTAGCAAAAACGGAAACTTGATTAATCGAAGATGCCTGGAAAGACACGTCCATTACATTAAGGCACTGAGAAAGAATGAATGATCCTGGCAGCAAGGCCGCATTGCATTGCGGGAGGTCAGGGTGCACCACGGGCAATCAAATCTTTTCAGTGAATGAATAATAGCGCATGGGAAATTTGTACATGTGGCGACTGTTTGAGTAGGTAGAACCCTGTCCAGGTTTTAGATTTTGTTGGTGCAATGACATCATGCACCATCTCTTCTGAAAGTGTCTTCATTTTTACATCTTGCATGCCATTGCCATTCATTACAATTGTCTGGAAACTACGCTTAGATTAGTCTCATGTGTGCTTAAGCATTTCCCTGTTTCCTTTGAAACAATTTGGCACAGGCAATTAACAACAATGATGAAGATTTTAACAAGACCCTCCAAACATACAGTTTTGTGTGTTTGTAAACAAATGTACATGTAGGTATGTTTCTAAACAAATGGCAAGAGTAAAAAAAAAGGACAATAGAAATGTATGAGGAAAAAATGTGGTGTCTCTCAATACTCGTTCCTTCTGTTCCTTTTGTGAGAACCATGAATGGGTCTACCATAGTTTCAAGAAACTAATTTGGAAAAAAGAAGAAGCAAACAAGGTATTCATAAATTAGAAGAAGAATTATGAAAGAGATTGATACAGTACAAAAGTATCAGCGGCCATTATGCCTTTGTCGTTGTGCTCATGGTTTGAATTGAATTGCCTAAAGCCACTTCATACTTCAGGCAAATGCAAAAACAAAGCAACTTTGATGTCACGAAGAATTTGCAGCGAATTTCGCTCCAATTGAGATGCCGGGTATGTTCAACTCTTGCAAATTTGCAAAGCGAATTTTTGATTTGATGTCACAAGTTCACATTTGTGTTCGCTTTCACACTGAGTATGAACCGGCCTCAACAGTTGAACTTCTTTCACAAAACACAAAATCAAACACTGGAAGTGCACAAAATTTGTTCCACTTGACAAATTTAAATGCACATTTGTATATTTCAATGACAAATGTTTTAAGACAGCCAGGAAAACAAAAATTAAAAGAAGCTGCTGCAAAATGCTTTGACTGAAGTCAGGAAGAGTGACTGGAATAACTTTTAAACTATCAGGCTGTAAAAATCACAAAGAGTATAACATTTTGATGTCATCTCTGTCAGAGAACAATTTTTTTCTCTCTTGTTACTTCTTCCCTTTTTCCCGATTTCCTCCTGGAAGTTAAGAGTGGCTGACATTCCAACCAGATATCCATCTTAAATGGCCACTGGCTAGTCACTAGTTTGACCAGTTTGAAGAATTCCCCCAAATGTCTTTTTTTTTTCAATTAAAACATCCTTCTATAAATTTTTAAACACATCATACAAAATTATTGCCTCCCAGAATGTTTTTGAGACATCTCACCAATTTAAGGCTGACTAATTTGCATTAAAAATGTTTTTCACAATCACAGAAAAATGAAACTTGGACATTTTTCAAAAGGAAGACCTGCCTAACAACTGTGTCAATCATATTCCCCTACCAGTTGGATACCCTCCCTGACAACATCTCAAACAAGTGTTCCTAATATTTCTTTAAAGTAAACCCTATAAAAACCTCCAAATAAAATTCCCCCATAAATCTTCCATTTTGAAATCATGTTTTTGACGGCATTTGATCAATATGTATAATGCATAAGGTACAATACACACAGTGTGGTCAAACATAAATACATGATTTTTAATCAAACCAAATGACTGCAAAAGCTGACATTTTGACCTGCCTGAACTGGGATCCTTCTGGATCTGCAAATGCTATTCCAGAATCTGATGAAAAAAGTAAAAGATACACAGAGGGCACAGCTGAAATGCCTCCCTCTGTTTTTCTTTCTTTTTAAAACAAGTACATACTTTTTTCTGTTCTCCACTAATTATTCAATGATGGTACAGACAGACAGTTACATCAACAGGTTGATCTGTTAATAAAAGAAATAAATTTACATTTACATTTCATCTCCATTTTGCATAGTCCCCACCCTTTTCATAAATGCTCAGCAACACCCCCTTCCCTACAACTGCAAAAATACATGTACCAGTACAACCAAAGTGTCAATTTCGGAACTCTGTAAAGACAGAAAAGAACGTGCACAATTCATGCCAAGGTATAACTTACGGACAAAAGCTTCATCAACACAACATCCCTGAAGCCAGCACACGCTGTCGGAAAATTACAGTGGATATCAAAAACAGGGAAGCAACAATTGAACTGAATTCCGTCCAGGTTGTCCTATAGCCTCTCCAACAGATGTAAAAGTCCTCAGTAAGACAGGAATAAAAGACCCAAGTGATATGCCATTAGATTGAGATGGACTGTTCAAGTGTGTGCATTCTCTTGCTCGGTCAGCTATCCAGAACAGCGAGACCATGGATGACAGCCAATGATGAACAACTCTAATCAGGAACTCTGCCCACGTGAAAATCACGGGTAAATGAATCAACCTCATTCACTGGAACACAAATGACGAGATGACTGCAGTATACAATATGTACACTTCATCCATGTATGCACACATGTGTACGTTCTCAGACCAACAGAAGATTTCACATGCAGGTTTTCTACAGTACGTCCATGTACAGTATAGTCTGTACATGTAAATGTACAGTACATGTACATGTACGTATGTAGAACAATATGTGGTATCTTATCAAAGAGAGTTACTTCATACAAACACATGTACAATGTACAGTACATATGTACAAGCATCAACATACGTGCTACACGTTTTTGATTCTCACGCACTCAGTTTTTTCTTTGGAGTGACGTGCGAGACACAAGTCTTCATGTCAAGTACAGGCTGCAATAGACTGCTTGCATACGCAAAATCATGTCACCTGTAGCCGGTATCAACCCTATAGCAAAGTGTGTTTTGAGTAAAGGTTGGATGTTTGCATGTTTAAACAAAAAAGTTCAAAATCTGTTTACAGATTTTCCCAAACGTTTAAACAGAACCGCCCCTGCTAGAGGTTTGACGTTTTGATTGATGCAATCTGGCATTTATCTAAACGATGCATCCATGTACTTTTTGAGAAAAAAGCGGATTCTAAAACAATGCCCATTGCTTGTTTTAAATGCCCTAACATCAATCTACAGTTTTACACAGGTTGGACCATTTGCATTGTTGAATTATATACTTATGGGTATGAAAACACCAAGGCAGGTGGAGGCCTCTGTAAAGTGTTGGCTAAACGTTTAAATGGTTGGGAAAATTTTTATAAACAAACAACGAAGCCGATTTACGATATAGTATCAAGCACATCAGTAGTCTGAGTATGATACCTACCGTCGGCTTTATTTTTGGTAAATGATACTTAAGAAACACTTTGATTTTTGTGGACACCGTGTTTGTTGATATGGAATACCCACTATACGTCACGTGACTTAGCGGGCGCAATCAGTCTAGAGTGACATTGCAGTTGTCTTTTATTGCTGACGCAAGAGCAGCCTGGTCGAAGTCACAAACTTGCAACATGAAACCAAGTCATGTTAAATTGAACTCCATAATTTGCCATACATTTTAAGAAGTACCTGTGCATTTTGGGTATGTTTGTTGAATCCTGCTTGAAGAAATGCAGGATAAAATTACACAGTTTTTCAGAGTTGAGAAATGAGTGCACACAAATTCCGTACATGTACAGAAAACCAAGGACTGAAATTCACATGGAAGCATTTTTGGGGAAATTATACCTATGTATTAGTCATAGTAATAAATTCCAACTGTGGCTAAATACAGGTACACATGTATAACATAGGCCTAGGATTAATAAAAATGGACTGCTGTAATAAGTTTCCAGTTCAAAGAATGTGAATCCTGTGCATAACATATGTATCTGTGGTAAAAACAGAAAAATAAATGTATTTAACTAGAAAACAATTCAGACCCATTTCCAGTGTGTGCCTCAATATTCAGATAAGTTCCTCTACAGTTTCTTGCCCATTCAGTTGAAAATCAGTCGCATTTGCATAGCATTGATCCATGTCATGTCTGAGGATTCAGACCTCGTGGTTATCTTTTATAAGAGGCATCTGATGCTGACTCGGTATGACTACACATCTTTGACTACTTTGGCAACAAAGTCAAAGTTAGGCCTACGTGAACATGCATCAATCAAATGACAAGACAGTCTACTGATGAAATTGAAAACTTGTTCTCTTTTATCATTACTCGTTCATAACTGAAACATAGGTTTTCCCGGCCAATTTTAGCAAAAGTTGTTCAATTTAACACAGGGCCCATTTAATTTCATTTCGAAAAGAATGATCCTTCACACAAGCATTCAATAATCAAAAGCAGGCAAACGATTTCATTATCGTTCTTCAAAACATACATTCTTTCAAATTCCAAAGGTTGTTTCATTCATTCACATTTGTCAAAGGGCTTAGAAAGAGGTTGATAAGGCATTTGATTTACTCAATGAGCAATCTTGTTTCCCTTGTGATAATTCAACTTCGTTCCAGTGATAAGGCTTTCGGGATCCTATATAAAATATCTCATTTCCCAGGAAAAAAGGGTTATCGTGATCGTAAAGGTGGATCGCAAGACAGCTTTTTGTCAAAATGAGTTTGTACAAAAATTGTGTCAGCTAGGGTCTTACAGAAAAGTTAGGTTCGTAGAAAGGGAAAGCAGATTAACGCTTTTAAGGGCAATAATGCAAAGAAAGAGCTGCAAACAATTTTTTTTCTTCCTTTTGTTTTCCTTTTTGTGTTTTGAGGTTTCTCCTGAAGGTTTCCCCTGAGCTTTTGTTAACTTTATATGTACTGGTGCATTTTGAAAAGATCCCAATAATCGGATAGGAATCATAAAAAGAACCGCATTAGTTCAAATGAAAAAGAGCAAAACAAAACCTGTCTGATTTGACTCAAGAAAATAGGCTTAGATACAAACACAAAATGAAGGATACAAAAGAGTCATTCACAATCATCGAAAAATTATTATGGAACAAGAGTATCATACACGACAACTTGCAATAGAAGACCAACCGCACTAACTTCTCTCAATACTTCTAAACACTCAGAATGTGAAATAGATTTACTATAAATAAAACAGAAAATCAAGCAAAGGTAAAAGATCTTACATGTGTCAATAAGTTTTAATTAGACTGCACCTATTGGAAAAAGGCAGCAAGAGATTAAAATGAGGAATGGTGAATTGGTGATAGTATAGTTTTGAATGCCCCTAAACAAAGTGGGATGATGGAAACAAACTGAACAGCAAAGCAAACAAATTGCACGAAAACAAACTTGAATGTCAGAAAAAGGAAAAAGAAACCACAACACAAACGAAACCCCAGCATCTGTGTGAAAATGAATATGTCTTGACGAAAATGAGTGAATTTTTGCTGAAATCGGCCGGGAAAACCTAAAATATATGGTACAACAAAAACAGCCCTAAACATACATTGTACAAGCAGTAACAATCCAGTAACAACTTGGAATCCCTGCCTGTTGTTCTTAATGATGAAATGCAACACAATAGTGGATGTACATGTAGATATACATGTTGATGTACTTATTCTCAGACTGAAATAAATCACCGTGCACACACGCTTAAGTTTGTATTCTGGCCACAGCTTTGTTTTTTTCCAAGAACTCTTCGAATATTGCCAGATACCAGAAGTTTTGGGCAAACTGGCAACAAAATTGCATTTTTATCAGGCACACCAGACCCAGCCATGAAAAAGGGCACACCAGGCCCACTCAAAACACAGCCCCTTTGACCGTGTTAATATTCAGGGAACATCAAACCCTGCTACAAGTATGGCTCACCAGACCATCATACGTGTAATTAGGGTGCACCAGGCCCATCGTAAATATGGCACACCAGGCTATCACAGTTAGGCCACACCTGGCCCACCATTATAAAACTCAAAACATGGCACAGTAGCCCATGATAATGTAACACTTATAACACACCTGGCTCACCCATAAATGCTGAATAACAATCGGGCACACCAGACCATGAAATCAGTAATAGCCAAGAGTCATGTTAACACCAATTAATTAATAACTCTGTAGTGAAAACATTAAACCTGAATTATTAAATATGCAGGCACCCAATGTTCCCCCATTGGAGACTTACAGGAGGAATGGCCCATGGTGAACATCCATGGAGCCATTTGAGTGCCTGTCACTAAACATTGAGATTACAGCCATAGTGCCTCCATTGTATACTCTAGCATCTGTAACTGGTAAAATAACTTTATTGGCCATTATAATAGATCATTTCTTGACCGTGTCTGTCAAAATTCCCGTCAAAAACTGCTTCAAAGTGCCAAGCTGAGTCAAATCTCTATGTAGGATACGATTCCACCATTTGAACCGCTGAGGAGAGAAATGGTTCTTGATGAACATCCAAGAAACACAAAACCAAATATATGAGATAATGCAAAGCACAATGCCAACATTTTGTTCACACAATAACATGTTACTTAACACAAGGTGGAGATGGGGCGGAGGCAGGTAAACAAAAGTTTGGAAGTTGCACTGTCTATTAAATCTTTACCCTATAAAGGCTGTGACAAAACTGACCTTAAATTACATTCCCTAAATCCATCAAGCCATGCGTCCCATTAAGAAGATGTCCCATTGGTCAAAAGTTTTGTCACAGAAGTTCCCTTATTGGTCTAAATTCTCGTATGTAATTGGCTGACACATTATGCTAATCATTCAGTGGATCCTTTAATAGAATTCTGTGTTTTCTACAAATTTTCTAGAGACATTTTAACCAAGATGCTTCCTTCCAATTCCACACATACCTGCAGATAAGGAAAGCTGGTAAAAACACTACCTAATAGTTCAAGTACCACTTCTTGGTAGTTCGGAGAGATTTCTCAGTTTTTCTTGTCCAAATTTGCAGTAAAATTAGATTAATTAGCTTGTCCGCCATGCTAACACACAGTATTGCTTGCAAACTGTTACAATACATACCAACTATTACACACAAGAGAGATACACACATATGTACCAGAAACCAATTGCAAACACCTTCAAGAAGATGTATGTTTTTCACACTCTGCCTACAGCACTGGCAGAGCCCGATGAATATTCATCACAATGTTGCCCCAAAGCAGCTGATTGGCTGCCTACAACAGTATAGGATCCCTTGTTGACACAGAATTGCTTATGGTATTCTGTGCAGTAAATAAGTAGTACATCCAAATAAATGCATTACTTATACATGTACTGTGTATGCATAATCTGTGCATGCACAAATGTTCATCTTCTAATGTGCTGTGGTTTTAGCCGATGTTGGCATATCTTAAATTTATTAATTCAAACAACACATTGTTGCGACTCATTAATGAAATTGTCTGTGACAAACGAATTGAACACTTATATGGAATACTGAGAATAAAGCATTAGATCATTTAATGATAAAATGTCACGTACATGTACCAAACTCAAGGGAGGTCTTTCAGACCATTAGTATCAATGTTACCTGTCGCACAATCAAAGCAAAGCTGGTGACTTCAAATTTTTGAAGTTATTTTGTTTCCTGCAAAAAGTATAGTGGAACTGGAAGTGGTTAGTCATCGTCAATGCTACATGTACATATACTGACTAGGTAAAAGGTTCAATGGCAGGTTGAATGCAACATCCTTGGAAAGCTTTCTTTCCAGAGCCTAGATTCTTTTTACACACCACATGCTCAGAGCTCATTCATGTTCCACATCCCCTAGTCATCTTCTCATGGATTTCTTCCAACTGAATGAATTTTTAAACTTGATACTGTGAATACAACAGACTAGAGAATGTGCAACAAAATCTTAACGTAAAGATACATGTAAAGTATCTGAAAAATCTTTTTTATGACCAAGTATCAATGGTTATTGATTTTTTTTTTCCATTCAGTAGTAATGTACATACATATATGACAGTCTGCTCTGATTCAGAGCACAAAGAATGTAATTCATTTAAATTTACGGAAATCAATGTGGGTAGCATGTGACACAGTCATAAACTGGTAATGAGCCTCGACAGCACATATTTCATGTGGTGCACATTACTCAGAAGGGATTTCCCCATTGAGCAACGCAACCAAGGCTATACATACCTTGGCTGCTGTTTGAAATTGCACATGACTCTATGACAACTGGCTGCAGCCACTACCATAGAATTTGTGCAGTTTCAAGCCTTAGCCAAGTAACTCATACACAGCCTTGGCTACCAGTTTCTAGATAGAAGACTCCTTGAGGTATTCCCAGATCAGTGCAATATCTGTGAGAGCAGTCCATACATAGGAACCAATGCTACCAACAATTGTGACACAACACAATCGTGCGTTACACAGTGAAGAGAACGGCCTGCACTGAAAGCTTGTCAACTGAAATTGTGTTCAAAGGGTCTCATAAAAAAAGTGTATCACAATGTTTGACGACTTGTGGGCTTACATGTATTTGCCCCTCATGTACAAGTACTGGTACTGCATGCCAATATTTCTTGGGCTGGTCAGTGCACTGTACATGTACATTCAAAGAAGGTGGCAATCCCACATCAGCCAACCAACTGACAGGGCTAGAGTGGGCAATAGTGCTTCCCCTGGGAAAGCCCCAAGGAAGGACAGAGTCCAAGCACTACCCCTCAGTGTCAACTACCACTTCACCAGGCAGTGCAACTACTCCTGTGGGTTCTGCTTCCACACAGCCAAGACATCCTTTGTCTTGCCGATTGAGGATGCCAAAACAGGAATCCGTATGCTGAAAGATGCAGGTTGGTACAATTACAGGTAGTGTTGAATTCAATCTAAAAATGGACAAAATTATCATGTCCTGAACATGTGCTTATCTGTTGTGTTCTTATAGGCCTACATGTGCGAATACATGTACATGTATCTTTCCTCCCTTTATCAGATGTATTGTATAAAAAGTAACATGCATGCACATTCCAATTATCTGTAACAGCAACTCACTAACACACCAACCGAGGCAGTGAAATTACTGATATTACAGTGGCACGTACACTGTACATGTGCATCATGTACATGTACATGTACACACGAACTAGTCCAGGTATGTAAACTTGTGCAAAAAAATTCCGGATGCACTGGTAGAGTTGTTGGCAGTATTCTTGTTTGAACTTTTTGGGAAAACAGCAAACCCAAAGGCACAAAAAGTTGCTTCACAGGTACACTTTATAAACATGGGCATGATTTTTTTCTACAAAAACTTAATGAGTTTCCAACATCAAATCTGACACTTTAGTTCAATAAACATGTACATGTACTGTGTAATGCTATAGCAATACTGTATGATGCTGTGAAGATTTTCTAAAGTAATTCTGGATGTAATTGTCAGTCAAGTTTTGGGATCAGGAAGTTCACAATAAAGGAATAAACAAACAGTAAAAGGCTTCACTGTTTGGTATTTGGAAAGACTAGCAACGCACTACAATTTGTACTGGGGAAGTCCCTCATCTGAGAAATAAATGTTCTACCGTATGAGAAATCTGCATTAGTCATGCAAGTGAGACCAGGCTCTTGAACAAAACACTGAAAGGTAAGAAGGGGAATCTAGTCATACAGAAATGTGTACATGTATGTTTAGTTTAGTAAATCTTCAGCAACTTTAATGCTATTCTTAACTGGAAATGAGTTCTTATGCCCCCTCAACATTTTATTTAGTACTGGTACGTATTGTCATTATGAAAAATTTTTTCTTGCCAAATCTTCAAGCCATTTTTCTGTGATGTCTTAATGGTACAATCATCTGGAAAATCAGGTGTGCCATTTCTTGCAACTAGCCATTTTTCTTGAGACAGGACAGCCTGGACATGCATGAGGTTTTCAACAAAAAGCCCCATCTCAGATTGAATTGCAATGTGCATGCCAAGTTCATAAAGTGTTGGGCAATGGAAAGCCAAGATCTTAGGGGTGGGAGATCATCCCCATCCTCTGGGTTGTGCAATGGTCCAACAAGCTTATTTAGGGTTGAGCATTCAAATTGACTGAGAAGAATTTTTCAACTGCATTTATTTACTTATTTATTCACAGTGATTTACCACAGGGTGGTTGATCTTACAAGCATCATAATTTTAACAGAGTAGTATAACTATATGCAAAATTAAAAATTAAAGACTAGAAACGTATAAAAAACATTCTAAAGTACTTATAACATTTAACGAAATAAAAACTGAAACATAATGAACCTTGCAGGTTGGATAATGTGCACACTCTTGGATGAAACTGCATTGTCGCATCTAAATCAGTAAAGAACCTCAGTGTGTATTCTGAGCACAATGTCCATGTCAGAACATATACATGTACATGAAGATTACATGTGTACATATACATGTGTAAATGCATCTGGTTTCAGTTGAAAGTATTTCTCATTCAAGGAAATAGGCCTACATCACAAATGATGGTCATCCTCATGCTGTATTGCAGCCATGCCCTCTCTCAATACTGCAACAGACCGAGGTCCCTCAAGTGTATTTGAGGAAATTACAGAGTTTACAAAATTGTGCAGCCCGCATTATCTTTAAAGTTGATTGTCACTATCATGCAATACCATTGTTAAAGTCTTTCTACTGGCTCCCAGTGAATAAAAGGATTGTTTTTAAGATTCTCTTGCTTGTCTTGAAATCCTTTAATAACCAGACACCATTGTATGTACAGATTTCCTTATGTCGTTTACTCAACTCTGTGGTAACCTTCGCTGTGGTGCAGATTCACTTCATTTCTCATAACAATGTACCTCAAAACTCAAACTAGAGCAGGTGATCATACCGGCCTTTACAGTTGTGGCAGCCAAAGAATGAAATAAATTACCTATTTGGATTCGGAATGCCAGATCTATTAACCAATTTGAACAATCACTGAGATCACATCTCTTTCCTCTGTTCATGTTCGTGTAATTGTACTTTTGGCTGTTAGTTAATAGTACATACCAGTATTTACATTTACTTTGTTTTGGGAACTTGATTGTCTTATGAGGTACGGTGTAATGGGTTTTTTGTCACAATTGTAAATGTTGTGATGTAGTTTATGAATAGCTTCTCTAAATGCATAATGATAATAATCAGTAAACAAAGAAAAATTTATGATGCTAGTGACAAAAATAAAACTTTGCTGAACTGATTCCAATACCAAAGTTATAAAACGTTGAAAACCCCTTGACAAATTACATGTACACGTACAGTGAAGTACCAGTACATGTAACTACATCTGTACATGTACATGTACATGTAATTTTAGGGAAGTGTACATGTACTTACAAGTACACATGTACCACCTCAGTCACTATATACTATACTAATAGGGAACTGTACAGGTACCATCCGAGTCAATATGTACCGGTACCATACTAATAGGGAACTGTACAGGTACCATCTCAGTCAATATATACCGGTACCATACTAATAGGGAACTGTACAGGCACCATCTCAGTAATATACATACCGGTACAATACTAATAGGGAACTGTACAGGTACCATCTCAGTCAATATATACCGATACCATATTAATAGGGAACTGTACAGGTACCATCTCAGTAAATATGTACCATACGAATAGGGCACTGTACAGGTACATGTACCATCTCAGTTAATATGTACCGTGCTAGTCGAGAACTGTACAGGTACCATCTCAGCTAATACATGTATATACCATATTAATAGACTTGTACCTGTACTACGGTATACTGTACTACACTACGGTATACTGTAAGTAAAGACTGTACAATCAATAAGCAATCCAAGCTAAAGTCTCCAGGTGTCCTTTCTCTATGGTGCAACCATAGAGTCAAGGTTTGACCAGGGCACTATGAAGGTGAAAGTTCACTCTTCCATTCTTTCAGTTCCCTGTGGATGGCATTGGGTGTGATCAGCATTATTCTGGGCAAACAGAGAGGTCAGCCTCTACCTGGTGGTAACCTGGACAAGTGAAACAGGTTAGGGCCATGCATGGCCAAATGGATTTGTATCTCAATGACTACTCATCTGTTCTCCCAAATGTGGCATTGTATATGTACATGTATATCTGTTGCAAGATGCTTGATAAACAATACACACACAGACCCGTGAATGGTGGCAATGTCAACTGTTTTGAGGCAGAATTATTCTGATCTGCTGGCTAGGATGGAAGCTGAGATGAATGCCTCGTCTGAAGGCATTTGGACTTGGGTCAGCTGCAACTACTGCACAAATACATGCACACGTACATGTATTACTTTTTCCCTGTTGGTGGCATGTTACTTCTTTTGCATGTGGATGCGACCTCGCATGAAGTTGCTTTTGCACAGCAACAAGCAACACATTGATATGACTAGGGTGGACAAAGATGCTACCCCTGGAGGCGCCCAAGGGGGGGATGGAGACCTAGCCCCGCACGTACCCCTCAGTGTCAACTACCACTTCACCAGGCAGTGCAACTACTCCTGTGGGTTCTGCTTCCACACAGCCAGGACATCTTTTGTTCTGCCCATAGATGAGTCCAAAAGAGGAATCCGTCTGCTGAAAGATGCAGGTTTGTACAGAGTACAACTGGTGCAGGTTACAATGTGGCAAAACTAACAGACTCCAAGCTCACACAATATTGTTCACAGAAATCTGCCTGAGAACCTTCAGCACTGTACTCAACAGAATATCTACAATATGAAATCTTCACAGCTGTCTACTATTTTAAGGGCATTGTAAACGTTCCAGTATTTCTTATTCTTGGAGAAAAAAAAAAGTAAATCTGAAAATGATATTCCCAGAAGAAATTACACAACTCCACACATCGAATAGAATACCAACACCGAGCAACATTACATCTGAGCAATACATACATGTACATGTACATACATACACGTGTCCGTGTACCAGCAAGGGCAGGTACATGTACAATGTAATGTACATGTACATGTAGTGTGCATGTGCCCCAGTGATAATGTTGCACAAAGATGGACTGCCAGTAACAGACAGAACTATCTTCAGAAGTATTTATAACATTGTGAGAGTATTCACAACATGACAACATGAGTGCATGTACACATATACAATACATACATGTACATAATGTACATATGCATACATGTGCATGTACCCGTACATTTACGATAATTTGTCATGTACAACCACATTTTTTGTGCCGTACATGATATTCTTCATAACTTAAAGTAATAATCAAATGTTCTCCCATACTGGAATTTTTGTTCCGAACGGTGCAGTCTTTCAGTGTTGAAGGACACACATTGGCATGTACATGTATACAGAGCAAGTATTGAACTACCCAGAGGAGGTGGGGTACATGTACATGAAGTGAATGGCAAAATTCTTCATTTTTTTTTATCAGAGACTAAACATTCGTCCACTTTGAGGGAAGACAATGTGGTAGAAGAGAAATGTTCAGAAGACAACTGTACTAAGAAATGACCATATGTATATGTGCATGTACCTTATTGAAATAAGTCAACCAAATTCCTGACCCTTCTAAGGTGTACACATAAATCATATGGTACATGTTCATGGTGCATTGATGGAAAACATGAACTACATGTACATTTGTTAACATCTTCAAATTCTTTTTTTTTAACAAGGACTTGTGTATTCAGTGGATTTTTCGAAATGCAGAAATGCATCATTTCAGTTGAATAATGCTGCTGGTCATTCCTTCTGCTACCGGTGACACAAGTACTTTCTTTTTATTTAAATCATTGCCTTTTTTCTTGACAAAAACACAGGTATGCAGAAGATCAATTTCTCTGGCGGCGAGCCGTTCATTGTGCAGCGAGGAAAGTTTGTGGGGGAACTTGTGCGATTCTGCAAAGTTGATCTGCAGCTTCCAAGTGTCACCATCGTCAGTAACGGCAGCCTGATAGATGAGAAATGGTTTAAAAACTACGGTATGTCAGGGTCATTCACATCTAATTAATGAGCTGGTTTTAAAACTGATGCATTGATCAACAGAACACTGAGGAAAAAAATTACATTAAATCCTTGAAATCTAGGAAACAACTGTAAAAATGACAATCTGTTATAAACTCAACAAAAAATATTTAAATAAATGTACATTTTGTACAAAACTTGGACATTTTATTTACTTATTTACACTCTTGCCCAATTCTTGAACTACTGGTATCATACCAGACTTGGATTTTCAAACCATATACATGTATCAGTACATGTAAGTCACACTTTAATTTGTCGTTTTTGAGGGGTGATTTCTCGACAACCTGTGACAACGATTCTGACAGACTAAGTCTGAAAGACATGTATTCATCATACGCATTAATACGTGAAAAATACCAGTGCAGTATTTTTAAGTGATTTACCGGTACATGTACATGTACACTGCTCAAAAAAAAGTATGGACCACTTTTTATTTTGTGTATACTTTTTTAAATGAGACATTTTACGGCTGAAAAGGTGCATTTGATGTTTTGAAACATTAAAAAAAATTTTATTCCAATGAGAACACCATCTAGGCAAACAAAAAATGAAAGAACTAAACCCCACTCATTACTTGGAAAAAAATTAAAAGTTAAGAAAAAAGTGGTCCTTAACTTTTTTTTTAGTCGTGTACATGTACGAGTACCAGTCAGAAATTAATCTAGCTACATGCAAAATTCTTCATTTTCCATGAGAGTATTGGGCTGAGTAAAGCAAAACTTTACAGCTCAGAGCTACCTAGAAGGAACATGGGATTGAAGACTCCAGAATGGCTGGTCACTGGCTTAGAACTACAAAAGGCTTGGGCTGAGGGTATGAGGACTAAAAAAGTGTTCAGTTTTCCAGTTCGTAACATATGCACTAAGTACTTGTACATCTACATACACTGCTGTTTAATGTTTCATTCTCTCTCAGGTGAGCATCTTGACATCTTGGCTATTTCCTGTGATAGCTTTAATCCAGAGGTCAATGAAAGAATTGGACGACAACAAGGCCAGAAGAATCACCTTGACAGTTTGCAGCGCGTGCGAGATTTGTGCTCAACGTACAAAGTAAGCGCAAAGCACTATGCAACTGGGACCACAGAAACATGTACATACACAGTACACATACATCAGAACAAAAAGTTGATGTGAAAGTACAGTACATGTATGACAATTACACCCTCCACTTGTCATGGCTTGGGTTCAAATCCTACTGAAACTAACGTGTGAATTGAAAATGTCCTGTCCCATAAATATGTATACAAACAACAATACCATAGGCTCTGATGAGGAATTTGGGTTTCTATGATAACAATCAAATGGCTGCCTGTAAGCAAAAAATGCTCCAAAGGGAGACTGCTAAAAAAAAACATTAGCGCACAATATTGAAGCATACATGTACATCCACTGAGTCACACATGAAGGGATATGCACAAGACACATTATACGTACATATACACACTTATGCATGGTAACAGATCAGTCCCCACTGATACATGTAGCCTATGTATTATGTCATGATATGGAAACACTACAATACATGTATAAATACTGTAACTAACAAAAACATTGATGTACGCAGTCAGGAAAGTTGGATCAGGTTCAACTTTTCCATCTCACATACATGTAACTCATTTTACCACATACATGTACATGTATGCCACCCTAACTGTCTGTCTAACATAAGTATGAGTTTGGCTTCAAGAGGCAGTATTGCCACCTCAAAAAGTCATTTTATGCAAAATGTTTCCAGTTTTGGATGCTATTTTGTTTAATTTTTTGGGGGTGTAATAACATCAGCCAGCATCTGTTTTGTCTGCGTCTTGACATTTACATGGCACTGGCATTCGTCACAACTACATGTATGTGGAAACCAAGCTTTACACAACATACCCGAATGAATCTCTGAAGTGGATAGTGCAGAATGAGTTGCATACTGTTTAAGTGAACAACGTAATGACACAAACGTGCACTATTCAAGGAACAATGTAGGGCATTTCGGAAACAGTTACCGGTATCTCCCTATGTCTTCAACAATTGTTCAACAAAGAAAGCACTGATTTGCAAAATATAGGGACAAGTTATTGTCTTTCTTGCTCTGAAGATCATCAGCAATCATTTCTTTGTCTGCAACTGTGCTTTTCCCTACAGGTTGCATTCAAGATCAACAGTGTCATAAATACACACAACAAAGATGAAGATATGGTAGACTATATCACTAATCTTAACCCAGTCAGATGGAAGGTAATGTACCCCCTCTACAAGTACAATGAACCCAGTCACATTTTCCCCTGAAGTAAGAATTGTCAGTCAGTAAAAATTATGATGGGAAAAAGTGAAAAATCATAAAGCCCTCTCTGGCAAGTTGGTGTACATGATGATGTTACCAGGTACATGTACATGTAAGGTGTGTTATGGTATATGCACCTTGCATCTCACAAGTGAGTTGGCTTAAGTGGCTGCCATGATGAGACAGACACTTACGTCTGATATGATGAGAAAGGCAAGACTCTTCCTCCTTGCAGGAAAGCAATGACTGCTCTTTGTGTAGAATTGCATATCCTCAACTACCTGTACATGTACATGGCTTGAGCCATGAAAACTGATTATCTCATACTGCATCCTGTTGGAATAAGCCATTTGCCAGTTAAATTTGAATAAAATCTGGTGCACTGAGTTATCTGTCGGCACATAAACAAAATGATTTGAATTCACCTGACTAAAGACACTGTTGCTATACCTCGTGATTCGGGGCAAGCTTTTGCATAGCGACCACCATCTCTGGAATGGACTAGTTCCTTTGTGCCCTTCTTATCCATTGAGAACAGTGTATCGTTACAAGGCGTCACTTATGTAACTAAGCAAAAGCTTGCCCCAAATCATGAGGTATAGCAACAGTGGTTTTAGTAAGGAGAATTCAAGTTGTTATGTTCACGTGAATTTAAAGAACTCAGTGTACCAGATTTGGGTCAAAATTAACTCACAAAAGGCTTATTGAAATGACTCCTCTGGCAGCAGCTGCCCTCTGTGGACCCGTTCAAAGCTCAGTATACCGATGGCTGAGCCACAAACTTGGGGGGGGGGTTGACTCTGGTCACAAGGAGAGCAACAGTCACAAGGCTGGCGGCCTAGTGCAGCTGTTCCCTTCAACTTTGTCAGCTTTCCTTCAACAAGTTAATGTCATAACTGTGGACTTTCTCTCTTCTTGTCTCCATGCTGTTTGATGTCACAGTTCCTTTTGAAGGGCAATTGTTGAGAACATCCCTTTGTTGGTCCTCAGACCTGTTTATCTTGCTTGGTTCTAATAAAAGATATTTTATCACCTATCCATTTTTTTGGAACCAGCCTCGTTCAACCTGAGCTTTTTGCTGCCACTGCTATCCTCTTCATCCAATGATGTTTATAAAAGCCTTTTATGTTTTTGTCATTCATGCATTTCCTACATGTACTTAGGTTTTCCAGTGTCTTTTGATCGGAGGAGAGAACTGTGGCGAAGATGCCCTTCGTCATGCTGAGTCCTATGTCATAAGTGAAGAAGACTTCCAGGCATTTCTAGACAGACACAAGGATGTCAAATGTTTGGTGCCAGAATCAAATGACAAGGTAGAGATTCATGTACAACATAGCCAAAAAACAAAAGAAAAATACCAAGTAATGAATAATGACAAGAAACTAGTTGGTTGAATTTAAAAAGTCTGGAGTACTTCTGGAAGAGGTGATTGAACCCATGCAAGACTATGACTGTAATGGTTTGTGAACTAAAACGTACAGAATCACCTTTGTAAAGGTTCTGTCATTATCTGATGGATCAAATTCATTTTCTTTACTCTCCTTTCTTTGCAACACAGATGCAGAACTCTTACCTCATTCTCGATGAATACGTAAGTAGTCGCACATGTACCGTGAGACTGTATGGAACTTATTGGTACATGTACATGTAGGTGCAAGGACACTCTTGAAACTGCCTGCACTTACATGTACATTATACATGTACACGTACATGTATCTCCACATTTTCAACAGCACATGTACAGGTATCAGGTGCATTAGAGGTTTACATACAGTACATAATTGCTGATTCATAACAGGAGTAGAAGGTGGCGTATAACATTAAAGCCCTGTACTCAATGAAAAGACCATCAATTAATATGGAAACAGCAGCTGTCTGAAACATTGACAACACTCACTACCGGTTCTTTTAAGAACTACCAGTAAATTTGTTCAAAGAAGAGACAGGTTCCAGGACTGTGCGGAAAGCTATCATCTGTACCATACCGGTACCTTAAAAGGATCTTCTAAAGTGGCTTCAATGAAAAGAAATAAATTACAAATTAGTTTGATCTTAAAACTGAAGTCACTATAAAGGTGTTCGCCGGTTTGGCCCAGTTTTTTCTTTTTTCACTGTCAAACTGTTTTATTTGTTCAAATTTGAATGAATTCTGAATTTCACCACAGATGCGGTTTTTGGATTGCACTAAAGGAAGCAAAGACCCTTCCAAGTCCATTCTGGACGTTGGTGTGACTGAGGCACTCAAGTTCAGTGGTTTTGATGAGCAGATGTTCTTGAAGAGAGGAGGCAAGTACAAATGGAGTAAAGCAGACATGAAGCTGGACTGGTAATCTGATGACTTACATGTACATGTACAAAACACTTCTCTATGTACATGTACCAGTACATGCCCCAGTCTTCAGTGTGAAACCTGAACTCCTCACAGTACAGTAAAGCACTAATGTCCTCCGACTGAATTTGCTTCCAAAGCCTGTTGGGCTGCCTACACTGTATATCTTTTACTCAGATATTAACTCCCGTGGTAACACATCAAGTTTAGAATAACTCAAAACAACAGAACTTAATCATGGGGCAGCCATTTCGTTTTTCTACCATTGGAAGAAGTGTTACCGAACTGAGGATGGAAGAAAATGGTCTGTTTGCATTTATCAACACGTAAAGTTGTATTACTTTGGCATTTAGTATACAGGAGCTAGACAAAAATGGTGGCATCATGATAAAGGTTTACAGAGATTTATAAATGCTTGCAACTGACACCAATGTTCTACACAGTACCAGTACATGTTTGTATTAACATGTATAAACACAAAGTATCAACATTTATATATTTTAGCAGAAAGTTGTTAATTACAATTTGTTCTTGTCTAAGCTTGTACCGGTACCTTGTGATCGTGTTTCTACATGTGTATGTATCACCTACATGTACGGATTTGTTTACCATAAGGTTAAGTGTGGTTACCCGTGGTTACCTAGATCGAGCTTCCCAGTTACTTACATGTACTCCTCAATACGCTTATGTAACTTGTTCACAAAGTGACCTTGTCAATTTGCATTAATTGTAAGCTCTTTTGGATCCAGACCAGCATTTTTATT
This sequence comes from Acanthaster planci, assembly GCF_001949145.1. Next base: position 761,748 of record NW_019091361.1, read on the forward strand.
CAAAAAGTAACACCACCTCAAAATTATTTTCTTTTAGACCAGTTTGCTGATAACTTTAAGGCAGTGAGTAGCAAAAACACATTTTCTTGCTTTCACCAAAACGCTCGGAGCCTACGTAAGAATTTTGATAATATGATTGACTATATAAACATTCTTCAATACCAATTTCATGTCACTGGTTTCAGCAAAACATGGCTAGACGACAAGAGCCCAGATTTCTGCATTAAAAATTACTCATGTGTGAAGAAAAATAGGTAGATAAAACTGGTGGTGGTGTTGCCTTATATGTGCATAATTCTCTTAACTTTTTTGTACGCAATGATCTCAAACTAAGTAACTATGCCTGTGATTCTCTTTTCATTGAAATTCCCCATTCTCAGGGTAAAAGTATTACAGTTGGCATAATCTACACACTGAAATAATGTAATGTACATAGTGGTATGGTACAACAGTCATCCCCAATGGCTTAGTCAGTGTTCAAGTACATGCTTAATGTTCACTCAACCACTGTGCCTGTACATGTACCACATTTACATTTAGCAGTGGCACACATAGTGTACATGTACATGCACAGTGGCTTATACAGTGTACATGTACATGTGTACATGTACCAGGTAATGTACCATGAGTGATAGCCCCTTAGTGACCCTTCATTGTGACAATATACCGGTAGTGGTGCATGTAAAATGCAATGACTTTCATGTACTACGCCTACCAGTACATCTACTTTGAAAGTAATTTCCTGAGAAAAATGTCCAGCCCTCTAAATTTACTTCTTCAGGTGAAAACAAGAAAACTATCATCTTTCCATTTTCAAACCATGATTGGAAATCATTGTATACATTTTTATGTGCAGTGAAAAAAAGACTACTGATATGAATATATTCTCGTTCACTCAAATTGGTAACTTAAGGCTCATTTCACCTTGAAGTCACACCTTGTTTCTACCGAGAGGAAGGGATATCACATGTATGCTTGAAATAGTGTACCTCCATGGTACCTCTGATCAAGTAAAAAGGTTTTTTTCAGCCATTTTGAAAGAAATCAGCACTCCTAAACAAGTGCAAACAGTCTTTATTAAACCTTTTCCGATGCAAGTCATTAATACTTTTTAACATATCTTGTCCTTCCACAGTAGTGTGCACGTTACCATTGTACATGCACAATATCCGGCAAATCACCGAAAGATTGCCAAATCGCTACCTGTACCTCTTACCCACTTGTAGCCCACACACTGACAGTCCAATCTCTGGCACATTGTGGTGGTCAGTGTGACTGCATTGGAAAACTAACTTTTGCAATTTTAGATGGGGGCAGACATCTTTAAGTAAACCCAATGTAACAAACTATGGAAATGATAACACACCCTAAGAATCAATAAAAGAGGAAAAATCGTGTCTAAATCAATAGTCCAACTGGACAGAGTGAGTTACGGTGGAAAGACTCTGATAAAAAGAATAAACATTATAGAAAAAAATCACAGAACCTTTGCATTTAAACTCAAAATCGAGAAGCTTCATCAGTTCCCCCAAGCTCCATTGACATGTACATACCGGTATGATGGAAGTTTACTGTAGTACTGTAATTGGCCTTTGATGGTTTGTGTAAACACTTCACCAAAGTTTCCCATTGATATTTTCACATGTTGAAACAGAAATTATGAAATAAGCATTTCAAAACTGAAAGCATCATACATGTTACCAAAAAAATTACATAAAAAGAGCACATGTACACGATACAGTACATGTACGGTATATACCCCCCCCATATGCAGAGTTTCAAAAACTGAGCCCACATTACATGTAGGTGGTTATTCGTTTTATACACCAGATCAGCCAGTACAACCATTTCCACTTTATTCAAATGAATATGAAAATCAAATATTACAGTACAGCAGACGTTAATGAATGATAAGCTACTGAAGAGGAATTGTTGCCAGGAATAGATAGTCTTAACAACTTTAACACTTTCGCTTGCAATGTACTGTGCGTAAAATACTGACCTCAACTGAACATGTACACTACCAGAGCAACACTTACCACTTCTTACAGTGGGATGCTCCCAAGATGAACAAATCCTAGTCACTTGAAGATTTTGTCTGCAGAGACTGCCCACTCAAGGATCCATTCAGAAGTACACGTATGCGGGTTCTACCTACGGTACATGTACCCTGTCTCCACTTCTGGGTGAAGAATTAACATACAGCAGTATGTACATGTACATGTGCAGTGTACCCAGTCCCTGTAATTTGATAACAGAGACAAGTCCCTGTCAGGAAACAGGATTGATAGTAAGATTTTTCATTTCAGTAATCACATTTCTTTAATTTGCATAATTTAACTGAGCATGTGTGACTTCAGTCCAGACAATTGCATGTGCTAGTAAATGGCTGGAAAAAGTCTCTACATTTGTAGGTTTGTCCAATCAGAATTACATCCAATAAAGTTGTTGCTTTTTTAATTCTTTCAGCATGACAACTGAAACATGTACCAGTAGCTTCATTACTACCCAAGCTGAAAACAGGTTGAGTACATACAGCAGAAGATTGTTGCAATGTGCTTCCGAAAGCTTTTTCGAAATGTAAATTTATTCAAAACCGTGTGTACAAAAAAAACAGAGTAGGGCTAGTACGCATACAATGATACATGTTATGTAGATCCCTCTGAATCTCATCTGTCAACTGAGGGCGCTCTTACAATTTGACAATGTAAAGAACAACTTACAGTACATGTATTTCCAACTTCACATTGGAACATGCACTAGGCATGATCAATCGACCTGTGGTTTGAAGCTCTTACATAATTTTAAAGACGTAATGAGTTACATCCAATTTCAATTTACCGGCATTTGTACGGAAGAGAGCAACTTTCCAACCATAAACTGCATATTGTTGGTCCCTCACTAAACTACCATACACCACCCTACACTTCCTTTTGTGTATTAGATTTTACTTTTGTTTAAATATTGTTTTGGTTATATGTACTTCATGTACCGGTATATATTCTTTCAATAGCATCTTTTAATATAAATTTATTTCTTTGTGTTAATGCATACTGTCATAATTCAGAACGTACATGTACATGTATGTAAAAAGTACCTTGCATTTGTACCAATTTCCCGTACACTCACAATACCACTCAGATACTCCAAGCCGGAACATGCCAGGTATTCATGATTTCAAATATTCAGTCCACTCATTCATTATTCTCACAAATGGCCACTTCCCATTCCAAGCCCTGATCACATTTAATGACCTCTATTTACCATTAGCCCAACTCCCCTGATGGCCATGCTGTAGCACTGAGCATGAGAAGTGGAATGATTATTGGGTTATTAGTCGAGGGCAACGAAGCCTTTCTGAGCTAAACCACCAGGCCCGCAGTCAGAAGAACAGGTTTTTTTACCACTTTGTCTTTTATTTTTCACATCGTCACAACCATATCATCCTAATTCACATCAGTGGCTTGAGTACAGCCATCTGGATCACATTCAGATATTTGATAAATTGGCATAGACACAGAATGCATCTCATACATGATGATGTGGAACAAATTAATCTTTGGTCTTGTTCTTTTTGGTACATGTATGTCTTTTTAAGGAAACCTACATGTATCAAATTAAAAATGCACCAATGTAAAATCACCCTTGAAAGCTATCATGCTTGTATCATTTCAATCTGCAATGAATTTTTAATGTGAAATATTTTGTTCGCAGATAGGGTATGGTTGTATGCTTGTAAACTAACATTTTTCTAACAATGGCACCATTTCATGTATTGAAGAGGAATTTGAACCAGCATGTAATAAAAAAATATTTCACAATGAGTGAGGATTGCACAAGGACATGTACCGGGTATGTGTACACAATTTTCTTTCTTGTATGAGTCCTCAATGTACATGAGCCCTCATTTCAAACTTTATAGCTGTATAAAACTTCATTGACCTTTATCTGCGGGTACAAGTACATGTAGTATCAATGACAACATTGTGTGAAATTAATGTAACAAGTCTCATCACAATAGGTATTGTACTTGTACATGTATCTGTATAAATGAATAACAGACTTGTAACTAGACTTCATTGGGTGTCCATCATGTACAGTGTACATTGTATTGTATGGTTGCCATACTAGCTGCACCTTAGTGCTCCAATGTCAAGAAAATACCGGTACCTGATTTGCTAAAAAAAAAACAAAAAAAACTACATACACATGTACCAAAGTCTTTGGCCTTCATTTAGTTAACAAATGTCTGAAAATGGAAGGTTTGGGAGTCTTCCAATTTTTCCTCAATTTTCGTAAGTGTACAAAACATATGCTGGGGCCGAGGTTGACTGCCAGTGCACATGTACACTTTTCATTGTGTAACTTTAAATTGCGTAACAATTGACCACTGTCATGTTTTATGTACTCTTAATGGGGTGTCAGATGAAAAGAGTAACTTTTTTGGTGCTAGAGAAAATGACTGGGGACAACGGATGACCTTATTAATGGTCAATATGGAGCTGGTATGACAACATACATGTACCAGTATGGTACCAGTAAATCAAACATTTGGAAGCAGCCCGTTAAAAACTACCCCTGCATTTCACTACAACACACATTGTGAATGTCAGACCACAAATTAAACATACTCCTGAAAGTTTCTCTATCCAATGCAAATGATACTGCTGTGTAATTGTTGACTCAGGGCCCAGTTACCCTGTGCCTGCCTACACTCCTCAATTCTACCCTTGAACAAGCTGCTCAATCAAATGAAACCTCTTCTTTGGCAATACATGTACATGTACGTCCCCTACTCCCTTCGATTCTCAAATCAGAAACTCAAACAGACTCAAGACAAACGCTGTTAAAACTGCTCCTGTTATTCATCTGAAATCAGCACTGTGAATTCCATAGTCTACTGATCATGGTGAGGAGTTGAATTTTGTCTAATCCAGATGTATACAGTGGGTGTACATGTACAAATACGCGCCAAAACCAGCAGAATGCCCAGTCTTGCTACAGGTAAAACACACCTGTGCCAACACACAAGACATACTCATTACAGAACTTCAGCTACATGTACCAGTACACTGTACATGAAAATAAGGCAACCATTCAATATCCATATTCTTAATACAACACACCGTACATGTACATGTAAATATTCAGGAGAAATTGCTACTACGTAGCTTACATTTACATGTATTTTAGTGAAAACAGTTCCAACCTCAGACTCTTAACTGCTACTGTATGGGGGGGACACAAAGCCCTACGATACCATTGTGTGATGTGCCTGTCCTAACCTACAAAATCCTCCAAACCTCCCACTAGGATTTTGAATGATCTTGAGAGGCTCGTACCAACTGTAACCTTGAATTGCAAGTAGGCCTACTCCATGTAATGTTCATGTACACGAACCAGTAATGATGCCACATTGCATATTTGTGGTGTAGCATGAAAACCAAGAGAGAAAAGTAGACAGGTTTGATGACAATTGTAAAGGGGAAGAGATGCGATTCACTGCCCTGGGCCTTCCCTAAAAAACTTCAGGAAAGAATTTGCAACCTCTTTCAGGCAGGCAATGACAAACGCTTGCGGGTGTTTACGCATGTAGGCCATAACACTGCAATTAGGTAGGTGCCATCAATTTAAAGACTCAAGAATAAATCTGGTGCAAGTGACTTCTTGTCTGCAATCAATCAAGTACCAAACAAGAAAACCTTCCTGCTCCTTGCCAAGAAATGAACTCAATAAATCCACACCGGAGACATTTTTGGGTTGCCGGGCCCAAGGAAGATATGCGCAAGGTAAATTACAAATTGGGAGTTTTGAGGTTATCCAAATACAGTCACTGAAAGAGAAAAGACACACCTGAAATAAATATAACATTTGAGCAGATGTGTTGGAGAAGGGAAGAAAATAGTTTTAAACTTGATTTTGTACAATAAAATATGAACGTGAACATGTACATGTATACTAGTTTGAACTGCACAGCATGTAAGTAAAAAGAGCTTTTGGTTAAAAAAACAAAGAGAGAGAGAAAATTCTTCCAACTCAAATCAACTTGTAGTCCACTAATTTCCTCCCAAAACAAACATCTGTCTACATCTTTGCTGCATTGAGTAAACATGGACTGCCAGTTATGTCATGTTGACACTAATATTTCAAGACATTGGCAGACAGACTTACACATTCCCCCTGAAACCCCAACATGGCAAAATAAACCATTCAGAAACCAGGTCAGGCAGAAGACAATTCCAGCTGACAAGATCCCCAGTGTTACTCATACCGCGCCCGGCGCAAACTGGCCAGGCACGCTATCTCAAACAATTTGTCCAGTGCCGCACTAAAATATTCAATTTTCTATTCACCTGCTCATCTTCCACCCCTCCCCTATGTCTCTCAATTCCTTTCAAAATCAGACCGAGATGTCAGAATACCCCATTTTAGCCAGAGGCTTTTATTGAATCAATTTCTGGGACACTGTCCCAGAGACACAGACAAGAGCAAAATTAATTACCACATTTGGCAGTCATTCAAGTTCAACAGAACCCCGGTGAAATTGATTGGCAAACGGTGCATGTTCAGAGAGAAGCATGTGACTTCAGTGTGTGTCGACAGTACTTGCCAGCACATTAATTACATGCATGTCTTACAGCAATACCTTGGCAACCTGTTTCAGACTACTGTACATGTAGGTGCTTTATAGTACAAAAAAATCTAAAGGATATTGTGCCATGCATGTACAAAGTACATGTACAGTACATGTGTCTGTACACCCTTGGATGGTGTGAACATGCACCTGTAAAGTACATGTACATGTGCATCCCTAAAGTGACAAAGTGATTTCAGATTTGCGGCCTGTCATGATTTCAAATTAAAACATACATGTACCGGTAAGTACCACTAAACCAGTACTTATGGTCAAACACAATATCATTAACAGTCTGATATCTGGATGTTCTGATTATGAAATTTCACGAGGTATAAAACCACCAGAGGGCGCCATACATAGTTTCAGTCTGACCTGTGTAAAGAGAAAGTTGCGACATGAGTGTCACCTTTGTTGGAAACAAACTGGTACATGCGTCAGTGCACATGAAGAGTTGGTATCCAACAGCTGCATGCTCTACTAACCACACACAGTGAACAGCCATTTTGTTTCCAAAATCTAAAGCTGGCGCTCTTCTCTCTATAAACAGCTCTGTTTTCAGTCGGCACTGGATACACACAGTATCATTTAGGCTGCAAAAATAGTTTAAAAATGCAACTCTAGACAGCTGACTGAGAAGCATACATGTACATGTATACGTACCGGGTAGTTGTATCCTTTGTAACTTGAAACACTCTTAACTTAACTTGGCAAAGAAGAGACAACTTGGTTTGAATAATTTCAATAGCACATCCACCACGGTCTGACATGTACATGTACACATGTAAGCTGGTCACATGAGCTCCATGCATCATGCACCAAGCATGCATAAACCTGTGCGCAAATGAACCAGTAGTGAGTTCCTGCCAAAGGACTATCGATACCATGTAAAAGCATGTCATCTCTTGTTCTTGCATGGATAAAATTTTGTCATTTTGATAAATAATGACACGTACAATAGGCAAAAAAACAGTACGTCATGGGAAAAATACCACTATGCGTACATGTACATTCAGCACTGGACAAGAATTTCTTTATAAAAGATACATTCATGTACTGTACATCAACATGTACAGACCTCCACATTCTTTTAAACCTCAAAATGCAGTACTTTATTATTATTATTAAATATTTCTGGTAATGACATCAAGGATTCCTAAAAAGCGCCCAAGGCACTGTTGCTCGCAAGCCTGAAGAAGCCCGTAGAGAGGAGACAATGAGAAGCAGTTGCAGTATTAGAGGTAGGAGGAAAACCTCAGAGGAATATTCTGGGTAAAACCCACAGCATTGAGGTATGGACTGAAAACCCAATCCACATGTGGACCGGGCCAGGATTCGAACCTGGACCGCAGAGGTGGAGTAATGAACCACTACGCCAACCTGACTCCATTGTTGATGAGATGTACTGTAAGAACATTCCTCCATAATTCAATACACGGTTACATGTAACAAGCACAAATCATTTAAAAACATACTGCAGATTTGTATCATTTCATTTGCTGATATTTCAAGCAATTTAAGGTTTCTAAATAATCTAAATATTTTTGAACCATCTGTTAAGAATGGTACATGTAGCAATTGGCCTTTTTACTAATAGGAATGCCCAACACATACAATGTATACAAAAGCATGTACATGCTGCGGTACATGTACATGCAAGAACAATGCATTTTATGAGAAAATAATGAAAAACGGGTATCTGCATCCACAAAACACATTTAAATAAAACCAATACATTTGTTGAACTGTAACCTGTATTGTTTTGAAAATTCTGGTCACAGAACTGAGGCCGGAGAAGCCAAGACTAACAAGACGGCTGAACTCCAAACATGAAGCCCTATTGTTTCCAATGAACACACTGCTACAAAAGTGACCGTACAGGGTTGTTCACCCTCAGCACTGCATGCTGAAGTAGCATGGGATTTCAACCTGCAGCTAAATTGGCTAATGGAAGAAGTTTAAACTAATTCTGATACTGCCTCAAGCAGGGCTTTCCTGCCACATTGTGGAACATGAAGGAGGGCTCCAACTCCTCAATATGCATGTTTATGCTTCCAAGATCAGCTTTCATGCATGCATTAGCCACTAATGCTCATCCAGGGGGCATAATGCGAATGGAGTCAACAAGTCCGCTGTTTTAAAGAGTCTTGAACATGATCATATTTGTTGTTCGCAAGAAGCCATGGCCTTTCTTGCTCAAACTGGACAGAAATGGTCAAGAGATGCAATTACTACATGTAATGTACCTGTATAATTTGTTTGTAAGTAAAGCGCGTTGTGGAACAATTCCTGAGACGTCACTGTGCTCCTGGTTTTTTCCTGAAAGTTTGATTTGATTGTCCAGTCTCGTGACATACAATCTGTCCATCCAGTCTAACCTTTTTTTCTGAACGAAACTAAAAAATATCTCTCAGCAAGTTTCTGCCGATAATGTGACACAAAAAAATGTATTTGGCACGGTTTTTGCCAATGAAAGCATTAATTATTTGGGAACAAAAAGTAATATTGACAGGCGAAAAAGTCATTTTCATTCAAAGTTCTCATGTGCATGTATCTAGAGATAAAAGCCCTCAATGAAGAATTTACAAGCAGATAAGATACTGAAACGGTCAGTTCAGTCTGTCAGAAATTAGGTTATTAATTTTATTTTTAAAATGTGCTTTCATGTACATGTAGGCCACTACTGCTGTTGTGCTACTCTTTGTTTATGTGTTGATAACATTTTGTTTGTTCTTTGCACATGTACATGTACCCAAAGGTCTTGGAAATGGAAACTTCTGTTTATGTTGAACTATGGGTACATGTAATTGGCCAGGTTTCAGTTCTCAAGTCTTGAACACAGACAGACCATTGTTGTGAACTTCTGACGTGGGATACATGTATAACACACATTGTACCAGCAAGTTGTGATGGTTTCAAAGCACCATCACTCTGACATCGCACAAACTCAGTCACTGGTCCATTTAGCAGTTACCTATTGCACTGTACGCTGTAAGTTGTTAGTCCCACTGTGTAACTTTGGATGAGTTATATGAAATCAAGCCCAGAATAGAAGATCAACAAGGATAAATTCTTCCCTTTCCATTGGACAGTCCAAAGAAAGCGAAGAAAAGGAATCACCCTCCTACTCAGATAATCAGCAGGGATACTCTCCCCTGGAGGACTGAGGATCACATTCACTGCTACATGACAAGGGGCATTCATCACCGTTATAATTCATCAATCATGCAGTTTACATCAGCGGATGCTCAGCTGTTGCTGAAATACCCTCGGGCTGACCAAGCTTCTCATTTGCAGGCAAAAAGATGAGGGAGGGGAATATGTACCGAGGAGTGGTGGGTATAGTAACACCTAACCACAGGCCATTCAACTCCTTGGTAGGATTAGGGTTGTCACCAATGCTGCATCCATTTGGATTATGAACTTGACTCTCTAGCTGTAGCTGGTAGAGACAGAACCCCCGCTTGGTCCATTGGTATAAATAGACTATGGGGTCTGGGAATGCCCCTAGCAACTGTGGAGAGGCTAACGACATGACTGTCAAAGTGGGTCAGGGGGGAGGGGCCTAGCTGCGGTTAATACAGGAAGTATGAGTACGTATTTTGGGTGGAAATCATGTCCAGGGACACAACAGGGGATGGTGTGCTGCATCCCTCAGTGTCTAATTGCCAACACTTGTTTTGATCGCAACTTTAAACACTTTTCTGTGCAATTCTGTTAATTCCTAATAAGCTGTGTTGAACAACCTGAACTATTCAGCATTCTCTTATTCACATCTCAGAGATGTTCAAGTATATACTGTACATGTTTGTCCAAGAGTTTGCCCTGCCAATTCAGATGTGAGGTGGCCCACCTCATGACTTTTAGTGACCACCTCACGCTTTTTGAAGCCAATATTGCCATCTCACAGCTGAAACAATAGATGAAACAAACAAACAAAAAAACCAAGGGCATCCCTGCATTTATCAAAACAAATCTTTTAATGTATTTCACCATCAGTTAATTCATTTTCATCAGAAGGTGAAACTTAAAAGTGAAGATATTGAGCTGAACATGGGCATTTTGAATCAAGTTTCTGCCCACTACTGTTAATAATAATAACCTCCTGAAATCATGTGCAGCATGCAGTGCAGCCACACTGGTTTCTGTCCCTGAAAAACTAAATGTAAGAATGATAATGGAAATACGAGGAACCAGTTGAATGGTATACCACTACACCCCCACAATGACAAAGCACATGTCCAAAGACAATATAAAAAATGTCACACAATCACTGCTTGAAATGGATCGAAACTACCACAATCTTTGAAGATTCCAGGGAGCTTAGGGCCTAGTAACTAGACTTGCTGTCTATGTTTGTGCATTTGTGTCTCCCCTTTCGTGTATTAATTTGGGGAAAAAAACTTGCATGTATGTTTGCATGTAATTCTGGTGAAGCATGATTTTTCTGTATGACTGTAGAGCCAATGATTTTCCGTTTCAAAAATGAGTATTTTCCGTTTCACCAAATCCTAAATTCCGCTTCAGAAATTCAAATTTCGTTTCATACCATGAAATAGGAGAGCAAGTTTTAAACTCTGCATGGAAACTATTTGCCCAACCACATTGTCCCCCCTAAAAAAGAAAGAAAGAAAAGAGACAAAAACAATATTGTTGGGAAATACTCTGCAATGTTTCCAACTTTATTTATAATTTCTGTGGAGAAAATTAAAAAAACAAATTCAGACAATAAATTCAGCATACCCCATCCTTTGATTTCCCACCAGCGCGATTGCCAAAAACTTGCTACAATTAATCGACGGACAATTCATGTGCCACTCCTTGTGTATGAAATCAGATTACATACATGTGCATACATTACATACAGTGAAGTCACAGAGTAGGTCTTGCATGTAACAGTCGTTGATCACAATATGTTAATGTTGGACATCGACCCGCCATTTTCTTTGGCAGGGGTGCAACAAAATAACATTAAATCTGAGCCTTAAAATGTGTGTTTGTGACTGAAAACTTCACTCTTTATTGAACACTTCTGAGGGCCTATTCAACTTTGGTGCACCAAGCTTACTACACGTAGGTTTCATTTAATTCAAGAAATATGTAAAATTAGTCTTCCGTTTTGCTGCTGCGGTTTCATCGTTTCGCCATGCTGTACTAGCCTTGTCTCAAGGCGCCCATGCGGATTCACAGACTGAATTCCCCTTGTGTGCAATAGTCATATGTGTCAGTACATGTAAGAACCTGTTTGGGCCTTGATTTCATTGCTAGTACAGTGTGCGTGTGAACGGCCAATGTGTGCATACACAATGTACCGTACCGGGCCGCTGTGCTGTGCCAGCTGCCGCTGCACGAATGGGGCTCACGCACACCATAGCACTTGCAAGTATCGGCACCAGCGGGGCACGGACGATCCAATCATGTGGTGGAGTGGTGGAATTTAGCATGTTTCCAGCGTACATGTAATTCATTCCTTAAAAACAAGCATTTGAAAAGGGTTTAGTAGGCATTTATTTTTTAGTACTTTACAGAAAGTTTTCTTTACTTTTAAGCCATTCTTAGAGGGAAATTTTGCAAGTTCCATTTCAAGCAGTGGATTCCATTTCAAATTGTTGATTCCGCGAATTCCGTCCATTTTCCGCGATGGTGGTAAATCACTGGCTCTATGACTGTGTACACAGCAGTGACTGATCCAAATGTCTAGTCTCTACACACACTGATACGGTACTGTGCATTTCAGACATTGTTAGCCATTTTCCCACGTAAGAGAGACCAAAATTTGAAGTCTGTATCACTAGTTTTAGATATGTATTTATCAAAATTATTTCACGGGGAAAGTTTTCATGAATTTACATAAAAGTGCATGTAATGTAAAAGCAAATCTCAACAGGCCCATCTTGGGTAATCAAACACATACATTTTATTGACTAAAAGTCAAATTCTCTGCCAAGATAACATTCTGTGCTGCATGGACTGGTGGGTTTTGTAAAAAAAAAAAATCAAAACATTGCACATTTCAATGAAATTTGGACAAAACTGAGCAGTCCAAATGGCTCTATTTTGTAATGGAGAGTACATCAATTTTCAAAATGGTGATGGGCTTCATAACTGTTTTCAGTCGTGCTTATCTTCAGATGGAAGTATCTCCAAAAAGTCGTGGTTTAACACAAAAAAACCTGCAACACAGAATGGAAAATGAGGAAATAGACTTTGATTTGATGCGTGCCTTCAACACTTGAGAAAAATTGTATTTTTCAAAGTGGAAGTAAGGACCAGTACCGCAGATGGCAGCTTACATGTACATGTATTTGGATAGTTCCAGAAATAAGGGGTCAAAAAATGTAACATTTTCGTATCCCTGTTACATGTGACCTTTGTTGATTTCAAACTATTACTATTTGTTTGGCAGGTAATTTGCATTAATTCATCACTCTAAGAAATTAGAAAATGTGTTCTATACTTATAAAATCATATGTCAGATGTGACAGGGACATGAAAAAAAGTGGACCCCTCATTTCTGGAATTACCCACTTACAATGTACATACATGTACATGTACATACCAGTAGTAGCAGTGATTGTACTGGTACTTGTCTTCAACCTGTACACACACGTTTGTTCATGCTACCTGTACATGTACATTCATGTACCGGGTACGGTCACTAAAGATTAGCGTACTGGAGCACTACTTTACATCTTTCTTGCCCTATAGCATGATGCAACAAAACAGTTGGCCCAACAGGCATTCACAACGTTTGTGGCATCTGGCTGCATAAATCAGAGGTGGCTGCAAGTCATTTTTTGCAAGTCCAAGTCAAGTCACAAGTCATTTGGCCCAGTCACAAGTCAAGTCACAAGTCATTTGGTCACAGGGCAAGTCAAGTCAAGTCACAAGTCATTTGGTCTAAACACAAGTCGGGTCACAAGTGTCTTTGTCCAAGTACAAGTCAAGCTGCACATTATTTTGTCCAGCTGTAATAAGCAAAAAGAGCCAGGCATCAACTTACGAAGTTACGAGTTATGACTTTTGGACAGCTGAACACCTCTTCTCCAAATATTTTGACAATGCCTCCATAAATCCCCTTTTCACTTGTGTTGTAATTACTCTTCTTGCAGTTATCTGTTGTATAATGGACCTCTGTTTCATTTAAAAATGTACTTTGCAGGGCGCATATTGAGGGCGCTGTTTATCATACTCACACATTAACGAAAATGTGACGTAGCAGCATGATATGCATGCTGCCCTGATCTACAGCTGCAGCAAGGTGAAATAGAAGCCACACAAGCCGGAGTCCATTTTTTATGTACATGTACATGTACACTGTACGTAAGGTGTAAACTGAATAGCTTAATTCAAAATGTATGGGGCCGGTTGAGTAACGTCAGACTTGGGTTGGTAACAAGTCATTTTTGGCAAGTCCAAGTCAAGTCACAAGTCAATTTTGCAAGTCCAAGTCAAATCACAAGTCAGAGCTGGTATTTACAAGTCAAGTCACAAGTCACAAAAATAGCGACTCGAGTCAGCAACTCTGGCATACATGTACATGTACTTATTTCTCTCAAGAGTACAATGGCTGAAACGTACATGTACAACATCAGTTGCAATGTCACTGAGGCTGATAACTTGTGTGTAACATGTACACACGCACAAATTGATGTGAATATTACATCCGTGCAACAGGACTCTTTTTGTTAAACCACATTTCGCCCTTTTATTCACGCTGTATTCTCAGTGTGGTCTCAGGCTTGGGTGGGATCTGAACCCACGACTTCCTGCTTACTAGTGCAGATGTCATCTAGTTTATGAGACAGGGTGGCTGGCTCAAATCCAATACAGCAGCCGGGCCAGTACCGCAAGTACCGTAGTCGATGATAGTCATTTGGCTTTGCATCAAGGATGTTAATTTTATACCAGGTTATGCCCTTCATCGAGGTATAATTTCACACCATACATGTACCCTTGGCGTTACATGTACCAGTAAGGTCTGAGAGTTGCAAACAAATCACAAACTAAAATTATTTCTTGGCAAAATGAAGTCACTGAAAACATACATATACACGTACCAGTACATGTATGGCCACATTTAAATTATGGTTGCCACACTACAGTTGGCATTCCAGTAACTTCCATGGTGACAATGTACCCAAGCAGAAATGTATTTCTGTATGGAGATTAATTACTGCAAGCTAAAGTACTAGTATTTTACAAACCAGTACATATGCATTTTAAGACACATACCGGTACAATACATGATAAGTACAGTAAATATGGACACATACAAGTACATAATTTACATGTACTTGTGTGCACACCTACTTTTCAACCAACATTTACATGTACTTTGACTAAATAATTAACTAGACATGTCTACATACACAACTACATGTACAGACCCTCCAGGAAGCCTGAGCCCTGAAGCATACATGTACAATGTACATGTGGGTCTAACCCTTGACAACATACATGTATACATGTACATGTACATCTACTGGTACATGTGCATACAATGTACACGTACATGTACATGTGCATCATAGCATGTTTGCTCTTGCTGATGAAGTGGAGCAAGGCCAACAACCCAAAAGCATCCGGGCACCGCATTTTCACCAAACAAACAACGCCAAGCAAACACAAATGGGCAGGCAGTTTGGTGACTGGGGACCGTAAGTGGACCAAGGCTCCAAACTCAGACTCTGATTGGTTGGAGAAGAAGGAGGGAGAGATAGAGAATAAAGGCAGTTCAACACTTGTGGAAATGGGCCACGTAATTTGATGTGGGGACATGCACCAGTGTGTGCTCTCGTTCAAGGTCACGTGCGCAGGAATGAGCCAGGCTTAAGTGGTTTTCCTGGGATGGTGTTTGCATACAAACGCGATGAGGAAAAACGGACATCTAGCCTGGCTAGCTGTGTGTGTACAGTACGTGCGTCCACAAACCCAGCCCACGTTGTAGACAGAGAAAAGGCACAAAACTTCGTACGTTATTAAAAGACAGTGTGCACAAGCATAACGAGCAGCTGTCATTCTGTAAAAAGAGATGAAAACTAATACCAGACTCTGATCAACACAGACCTGCCTCAAGGCCAACGTCAAAACCATCACTTGGAATGTTCCTCAACCTGCCAAACACATTTACCATTTCATTGATCATACAACTGAGATGGGGTTTTTTGTGTGGGTGCATGTTTACATGTCACATCAACAAGTACTGTAACTCTTTGTTCCATTTCTGTCAAACTCATTATATGCATGTACATGTACACGTATCAACTTATCTCATTTCAATTAGAGATGCAGTCTAAACTTAAGCCAATTTTCAACCGAAAAAAAACAAACAATTGCTACATATTTGTCAACATCAAGAAGTTACAAAGACTTCAAATTACTAGAGACTTCCTTTGTTCTCTCGATCCTCACTCACTGCCTGCATCCCTTCTGTCTACAAAGATGTAACATTCAAAGAGTTCATGTACCTGTACATATACATGCATCTCGACAATCCCAGTGATTTCTGCCTTGTCTTTTCTTGTGCAGCCACACCTTGAGTGGCCCTTGGGCCTTGTATTGATTAACACCCTCCCCCAGTGAAATCCTACTGATGTTGTGTAAACTGCACAATTACATGTACATGTACATTCTCACTATAACAGAGCAGCAAGGGTGTGCCAGCGCAGCCATAACCTACAAAATCTGTCTGTTTGGGAATTCCTCAACCTTGAGAAGGCCAACACTCTGTAATGGCCTTACATATTTAAATAAATATTCACTTCACTAAGACAAGCCGAGGACAATGTACATGTAACACAGTCAGGACATGTTTTAATTCATCAAGACACAAGTACATGTACCAGTATAAATGGAGAATGAATATAAGATCTTGATGCATGCAGGGAAATTGAAGCACACAACTGATTCCACTGGACAAATTTCAAAATACAAATCTGGGAATGTGAATGACAAATATTTCACAATAGCCAGGAAACCACATACAATCTTTGAACACCTTTTTTTAACCACTGAGCAAGTTATTACGGATTAAACACACAAATACAAGGATCATTACGGCGCCCTTTAGTTACAGTTTCTAGATATTGTATCCTGTGGGCAATTTTATTACTTTTGATGGCACGAAAGCTAGAAAAGCTTTTCAGAAGACTCTATTGAACTTTCTTTAACTAAGTCCCCCAAGGAACAGCCTACACAATGAAAGGCTGGAGTCAGTTTTTGACACCAGTATCCTAATTGTCCTGGCTGTACCCCTAGCAAACAGGCAAGGTGGCTTAAGCTGGCGCTAAAGTGTGGTCTCATTGAGAGAAATTTCAGTCCCATGGGCACATATCGGAAACTAACCTAATGGTTTTCAGTGTACCCCCAGGCAAGCTTAGAGAGGCTCTTGACTAGACAAGAAAACAACCAAAGAAAACCCTGAGGCTGAAGACGACTTTGAGGATGTTGACCAGATTGAGTGACTCCAGCTCAGGACAAAAGAAAGTTTGCAAACATGGTTCTATGTACAAGTACTTGAAATGGGTGACTTCAAAAGACTATTAAATGTGGTTCAAGATACTGTAATTGCTTTGCAGGAAACCCGGTAGGATACACGTAGCAAGATACATGTACATGTACGTATCTCTCTATTTTGTGAGAATGTGTGGCTCTTAAATGAGCCAGTTTACTCAATGAACAACATATACATGTACATGTACATGTACCGGTATTTGCAAACGAGAGAGAGACAGTATCTTGTACATGTATGTACATGCTGTAACCAGAAATCACTTACCCACCATGCAAACTTCCATACGAATGTACCATACATGTATACCGTACATGTACCTACATGTACATGTGTGTTTCCAACATGCATTAATAGGTTCATGGTGCAGTCCAGAAATTCAAGCTTGGAACACTGTAAAATAAGCAGTGTTCAGAGTTCAACAACATGCATGCATGTACCAACATCCAAGGTGTTTCTAAAACAAAAAAAATTATTGTCTGGTCTCTATTTCTTTTCAATTTTGTTCAAGGGTTAACCAATTACATTTTTAACTATTCACAATCTCCTTTTTCAAAAGAAACTGTGGGGGCACTGTTCATGCTAATGAGCAGGGCAGAAATTTTCACTTGAATTAGTGGATTGCACCCTTCAGACAAGACACACAGATCTTTGTCATTTGATTGGTGGAACTCACATCATGTGACACCCATCATCACTGTCATTCATGCTGGGGCTTCCAAAAGTCCCATTCCCCCATGCTGAAATCAGATTTACTGTTCATCAGTAAAGATCATCCTCGTTCCATACATCATACGCATGCACGCTGATGACTTATCCCAGGTACACCATGGGCATATGGATGCCTTTTACGTTTGCAGAGGACTTTAATTTGAAGGAGTGACCAAAAAAAACCCATGAGCACTGTAACATGTTCATGTTCACAAAATGTTATTGATTCCATGATTTGACTCACGGAATACTGAAAACTTTACATTTGGCATGTTCTTCATAAACTGGACCAAAATGCAACTCCGCATGTCATTTTCCAAAACTTCTAAAAAAGTGACTTTGATCATGTAAAATACAAATTAGCACCTTCAGATTTATAAAAATGATTATTTGGAGATAATTAGGCATATTGTGTACATTTGTTGGGCATTTGGTTAGCTACCAGTGCAAATCAAATTGAGTTTAATTCATTTAAAGTTTTACATCAAAGTATTTGCACCAGAGCACTTGATTTCAAAACCTCTCTCAACAACAAGGAAAATTCAATATATTTTTCAAGTGATGTATTTTAAAGCACCTAAGAAATAACTTAAAAATATATGAGCCATGAAAAAAAGAGCACACAACTGACAGAAAATGATGAGAAAAGTTTCGCTCTCTTCATTCTCTTACCATTCATAATCACTCTCATTACACCAGAATATCTGCCAGGTCTTATACCTTTCAACCACCAAAAACAATCTTTAAGTTTGCTGCATCAAAAATGTATAATGTGTACAATATGTTCATTGCAAACGTCATATTTGATGAAATTTTGATGATGCTCGAGAGTTGTGACAAAAAAATACAAGAAGTTTGAGAATGCCGAAAATGCTGTCAAATGTAGTGCTTGAAAATTCCATGCGTGATGTTCATTTTGCCACTTATTTTGGAGATATCCCGGCTGAAAATTACATTAAAATTAACAACTCTGCGCATTAGATTTTCATCATGACATCATTTTTTTGCGAACGTCATTCAGTATGACAGATTTTCTTTCGAGAAACCTAGGCACGAAGAGAAAAATCGTGGAGCGTCGCCATTCCGTGGAGGGGCTCATGAATATCGAATGAAAAAGAAGGCACACTATCTGGGCTGAGGTCAAACAGCCCACTACATGTATGTAGCAAAACATTTCTGTAACGTCACCTCAAGATAATGACAGCAGCCACAAAATTGCCACAACCAGTATTTTGGACCGTGGTTTTCGGTAACGTTCTTGAAGAAAATGTGATCGGTCCAGTCGTAAAAGGATGATGATGACTGCACTTTTTTAAAGCTGGTGTTGTTGTTCATCAATTTTAATTTTACTCGATGCTTTTTGGGGGTTAGGATTTCAAGAGGTTGTTCACATCCATCAAAAATGCTGACATTTGAGACTTTAATTAATTAACTCCAATTAAGTTGAAAGATGGACATGGTCATCATTGTTCCAGATATCAGCCATGACTTCCCTCATTTCATCAGACATTGGGAATTAATTCACTGCTGTTCACTTCAGGAAAAATGAACCCCCAAAGTGGAACATTATCTAATGGTCCAGATTTTGAGGATCCTGCTATTTATTCAAAACTGAAGTTAAATGAATTTGTTCTGAGTCTTTATTAGTGTGATTTGACATCATAAATTTCTTTTTTTTTTAACCAAATGAAAGGGCTCAGTATGTCAGTTATATAAAAAATACTGAATGGATGTAACTTGGGAAATGCAGGAATATTATCCCTTGGTACAATCTGCACTTTCCTATTTCACTCGGCTTTTGTTGTGAAATGAAAAGGTCCAGATTTCCACAAACCTTGAGATAATGTTCCTCCCATTCTACTCGGAGCCACTGAATACCACATCTCCACTAATATATTGTCAGCCTTTAAGCAAATGGTCAGAACCAATTACACATGTATATGAAAGCATATTTTGAGGAATCCCATTGAGGAATCAAAGGATAAATGTATGTATCAAACATGTTCATGTATAGCGCAAACTGGAAAAAATGTTCGTACAGGTCTGTTTTCAGATCTTCAGCATGGTTATCCTCAAAGCAACCTTCATCACAGGTACATGTACTTTTAGAACAGCCAAAAGTCTAACCTAAAAACATCTAAGGACACACACAAGTGGCAAGTTTTGTGGGAGAATAGAGACAAGTGCAATTCTAAGGGCCTACCAGCATAGCCTAAAAAAATCAAGTGTGGAAACTTGAGCAAAACTAGCCAGATAGTGGTGAAGTGCTAGAAACCTCAATCTCAGAGGTACGTCGGGGCAGTAATCTAAGATAGCCTCATCTAGAACACCCAGTTCTACTTGACTTTTCAAGAGGCCTAGGTGGCCCTTCAGAGGTGGAAGGAGAGAAGTCCAGGAGGGAATTTGTTTGCACACACCAGCTTGACACTCAGGGATATGTTTTGACCATGCAGACCATATGCAAAGGTGTTGAATTGTAACGGGAAGTTGTAAACCTAACTTGTAGCATGAGTTTGGGGAAATGGTTTAACTCTGTAAAGTAAAACTGTACAAGTACATGTACCAGTATGTGAGTAAGTTAGCACTTTATTTAAAAGCATCTTGTAAGTGTGTAGTCAAATACATGTAGATGTAGGCCTACCTACATGTACATGTACATGTATATACGTACATGTATACACGTACATGTAGGTAGGCCTAAATGTATACATGTGCCTGTACATGTACATGTATATATGTACATGTAGGCCTACCTACATTGTACATGCATACATGTACATGTACATGTATGTATCGGTGCCATTTAAACAACATGTGATCAGAAGCACAAGTTAGCTTTGTACATATACAACATCCATGCTGTAAAAGAACACCTTCCAAAAACATTGTAATGAAAGATACGCTTGGAATGATTGTAACATATTTATTATTCTTTGTGGTTGGTATGTGACAAATGTGTTGGCTGAGGAGCAAACCAGCTCGAAAGCATCTGCAGTACTACTAAGTTAATTTTCAAGTGGGCATGTATGAATATTGTAAAATAACTATATGTTGAGACCCTAAGAAAATGTGCAGGCTGGAGTTCGTCAGACTATATGAACACTGAGGTGACCTTCATCTTTCAATTTAATTTGTAAACTGAGAAAAATCAACACTAGTGATACATGTACATGTACTTAGTACAAAGTCTACGCGTATTTTACAACATGCACTATCAAGTCTTTAAACACAACACATTTCAGAGCCAGGTACTCACACATGGTCATGGTCATGGTCATGGACCAGTCCATTGTTGTTTTTCTCCCACTTTTTCTCAAAAACAAATAGATTTTGTATAACCACACGCTTTTTAATCTTGAAAAAAGGAAGAAATAAACGTGGAACTGTTTTTTCTTTAATTAATTGAGGACCATGTTTAATGAATTCATCAAGAAAAATGTTGTGGTCTTACGGTTTACTACATGTACATGTACATGTATCTAAAAACTCCTTCAAAGGGTGCCACTGTGAGCATTTCACATATTAACATGTAAATGCATGTACCTGCACGTATGGATTCAGTGCCACGGGATTGGTGCAAAATGTCTGTGATGGTGGAATACATGTACATGTACACGTATGTATGCTCTCTGCGGGGAAAGCTGATGACAAGAACAGTATTCTATACAGGAAGTTAGTAGGCTAATGAAAGTTGGATGTGGAATTAAAATGAGATAGGGATCATTTATCATGGAAACCCATATTCTCACGTCTTAGCACCCCACCGAGCAAGCACACTGTGATTTTTGTCTCACAGTAAATAACTCTTTAACTATAACAATCTGAGCTTTCCAGACATACAACTACATGTAGGCCTTCTGGTTGTGTACCAAAGTTTGGTTTAAAAGGGGTGTAAGTCAGAAGCCACTATTATTACAGCAAGGAAAAGGAAAGCATCAATCAGGGTTCCATTTGATGGGATTTGGCTTCCAATTCAACCAATCAATTTATTATTTATTTGGCAATAATCAGCCAGGGCTTCCTTCAAAAGGGTGTCTTTCAAGCCTTGGCAGCAGAAGTGGGAGGGAGGAGGGCCGAGGGGGTCGACACTCTTTTGACTCGGGGGTAATGAAAAGAAAGCTTAAGAAAAGAGAGAATGCAATTATTGGTTTGTTTTACAGTTTTAAAAGTGGGAGGAAAACCCTGGATAAGTATGCCAGGGGAAAAACTCACAACGTCATCAATTTAACCCGATCCACAAGTACTACAGGTGGTACTTGAACCCAGGTACCCAGTAGCAGAATTGAAAGGCAAGGAAAGTAACACTGTGCCAACCTGACTCAAGAAACTACTCAGAAGCAACCTGACCACAAGAACTACATGAAACTGTACACTATTAACAAGCCTGGTTTGGGTAAAGTTGTAGTCGTACATTTCCATAAATTTACAAATGTAGACAGAATGGTACTGAAAAGGATTCCTTGGAGGCTTTGCTTTCCTCTCTTCCATCTATCAGCACTCCGCATCTTGCGATAAGGTATCACAACCTACCTAACATACATGTATGAATCACTCCCCCAACGTAAGAGCCCAAGACCCCTAGAGGATTGGAATTTATGATAGCTGGGCACACGTAGCCTAGAGGGATGGCAACATAATGCTGGTTGTTCACCTTGAACATGAAACCTGCCACTTGATGTGTTTTAAAGGGGGAGGGGTTCATGCTAGATGGCTCTGAATACTCTAAGACACTGGTTCATGAGATACTATATCTCATGAAGAAACGTCAAAGAGACCTGCTCCCACCAGTTCTTTTTAGAACCACACCTCTTCACAAAAGAGATATTTCCCACATGCCCGCAAACCTTTTTTGTTTAACACTCCCACCATGGAAAGCTTCAAATCTTACTTGAGATACTATATGTATATTTGTGTCATATTGCTAGACCCTTTATCTCAAGGGTTTTATTATGTTTCCTAGTTCTGTGAAACCGTAAACCTGTTTAGACCTCATTTTAGTCCAAAAGGCTACAACAAATCAAGTAGATCCTTTTAAGTGATTTTAAATACTGGTATCTGAATGATCCATCCCTACGTTTTACATTTATGTCTTATTTATCATCTTTTTACGCCATCTCTTCAGGGGTTCTAAATATTAAACTACAAATTTCCACTGAAGAGTAAAGTCTGATGCATTATACAGGATCTACAGCATGAACAAATTGAGAGAAAAAGCAATAAAATTTTTGTATGATGTAGTTTATGTACAACATTATGTGGTGTGCATTACCGTACAGTACTTTCTACATTATTCACACTGGATACAGATTAATGCCATCCTCACAAGCGTCCTGGCTGTGCTGTACATGTACTAGTGTTGGGCGATTCCAGCATTTTTGGAATCAATTCCGATTCTGTCCAGGAATTGCGATTCCACTCGGAATCAATTCCAATTTTTACGAGATTACATGCACAATGCACTTGTAAGTTGTTTCCTAAACACTCATGTCATTAAAAATTATCCCCTTTTATTGCATCAGAAACATGAAAGATTTATTATCATTACAGATTTTAAAATTGGAAATTTTAGCTTCATGGAAGCACACCATTTATGGGAAAAGATTATCACTCTATGTATCCCGCCGGCTTTCAATTTTTCCAGTTTTTATAGAAATGACTATGAGTTCTAAAATGTAGATTTTACAAGAAAGAAACATAATGTATGTACAGGTACCTTTATTTCATGCCGCCAAAAATGTACTAAAGAAAGATTTATTTCCTTGAAGTCCAAAAAAAAGGGACCTTATTCCACCGACGATGAACTATGATAGTTTTCTCAATCTTTCAATTGTAAATTCCATCAAAAATTGGGCTGCTCGAGTGCCACACTGCACCACTTGCACCCATCTGTGCAATCCCTGGTGAACATGCCTGAAGCTATATTCTTCCTACATGTATGTGTATGCCTGCTACCAACTTCAATATAAGGCTGTTAGTCTTGTTCCAAGGCGGAGATGGAAAGTTTTGAGAACTGCTCAATTGACCTTCAATTCACTCAACAGGTTGAGTAGAATTTCTTTCCTTTATGGCAGAAATGGAGGATGAAAAGTAGTCAGAGATTTGTGTTTGGCAGAGTGAATGATGGTAATTATGGTGCATATCTCACAGACATAAACATGAAGCATCTGCAAAAAAGCGCTTGCTGTCGGCCCACAGCCACAGGTCCATGCACCAACGAAGAGTGGTTGATGCGTGTAAAAACATGCATGAACACCGATCTCCACCCAGGCCGATGTCACTGCCGATCTCGCCAGCTTCTCTTTCTTATGAATGGTTTAAGTTTAGTTGGCAAACCCTGGAAATTTTTGACTTTAAATAACTTTGGATCGCTGATTTTATGTCAAAGATTGTGGGATTTCCGGAATTTTCCAAAAGCTGGCATCATGGGAATTTTCAAATGCTTCAACGATTACTTGCATTTTGAGTTTTTTATTAATGTCGGGCTATGGGCTGCATTGTTTAGGTTTTTTCCAGTTCTGAGCATATTTTTGTAATATGTGACAAAGCCGGCCTACTTTTTCCATCACAGTTTGATTCGATCTTGAAGAATGAAAGGAGACGTTGATCTAGCGGAAGATGTTATTTGGAAGAAATAAACATTCCAAGGAATGAGTTTCTAATTGGTGTCATCCTTCAGATGTTACAATTGAGTTTCCAACAAGAAATAAAGGGTAATCAATGAAACGAAATTTCATTGCAAAGAATCTGGCGTATGGGAAAAACTCTGGTGTAGTTTTATCTCTCACAATGTAGCACCCAAATGCTCAGCATGTTTAGGGGTTACAATTGGCATGCAGCCAACAGTGGTCCATCGGCACGCTGCAGACAAATTGGTCGGAGTACTGCACGGTGCCACTGCGATTCTGCAAAGCATGTACATGTAGGCCACGTGACGTCTCATCACAGACTTCAGTTTTTGGCAACGAAAATAACGCAGCTCAGTTTAGGTTCCTTGATGTGGCATAAAAACCACACATTTCTTCAAAAATCGACCGATCATTTTAGACGGCAGTCTTTCAGAATTGCTGGACTATTCCTGGAATTGGATCTCAAGGTCACATCTCACCTTCATGTACATGCTCATGTACTAGTTGGTGCCACCCACTCACCCGCATTCACCTAAATCCAGGGAAGAATATTCTGAGTTGTTTAATACGAGTACCATTGAAAAACAGACATGTACATGTAAATGTACATCAAAGACCGCTTAGGCTCCAGACACCTTTATCTTACTGATGTAAACAAACAGGTGACATACATGTCACTTACAAATGTTGCTGTACTACCATTGTCAGTAGTACTTCACATAAATTTATACATGTACTCGTACGGCAACAAACCTGACTTAACTTTTTTGCTTGGAAATGTGATTCCTCTGGCAATTTTCCCTATGGGAAACATGCATCGTCAATGCCTAGAGTACTAAAATGTTGTCTTGCCTGAGCAAACAATATAATTTTCTTTATTTCCTCTTAGAGTGGCTTGGAAACAATATAATTTTCTTCATTTCATCTCAGAGTGACTTGGAAACAAATTTCTTGAAACTACGTAAACGTGAGGTTACTGACGTAAGCTGGGTTCTCACTTTTCATGCTCACACACAGTAACATGAATATGAACTGTCCTTATCTCTTGTAAGACTTCTTATCTTCTGGACAATGGAACAAACCACAGGATATTACGTCATTTAAGTGCTGTATTCTGACAGTAACATAAAGAATTCGTCATGCCAAGCAGATGTAAATTAATTGACAAGGAATTTAAACAGGTTCCAAGCATTATATTCTCAGTGTTGCCCATGCCTGAGTGGTGAAGAAGTAACCCTTAAAGAGCAGGGGGGGTTCCCCCTCCTCGACATTTTTCTGATATTGAAGAAGTGCATTTTTTTTAGGAGCTGAGCCTTTAGGAGTTTTTCTGAAGAGTAACTCTTTGCAGTCATTTTGACACCATTTTGCAAAAATTAAACAAATCCTTCTTGCAAAGGGTGCATTTTTCTGAGACAGGTCAGCCAAAAATATATACTTTTCCACAGTGATGCTCAATGCACACAGGTTGGCATGTATTTAATGTACGTTGTACCTGTAGCCTTGAAGTTCAAATGACCGCAACAACAAAACCATGTCTGATTGACATCAAATTTTACATTTATATTGATCCTGAGTGTCTTTACATGCATGGCAAGTTTAAAAAACTGAGCATGGCACAGTTGAGTTGGGGGGGGGTATGCCCACACCTGGCTGTGAGATGGGCTAAAATAACCCAGCTCTTTGAGGGTTTTTAATGGGATTGCCTGAGAAAGATTTGAACTAACCACATCCTCTTCCTTGCTCATATACCCGTACAAACATCTCAGCCAGCTGAAATTTCATTTCTAGAAAAAAATCTATTGAGCATAGTGTGGACTATGGTGAGTGTTTGTCTATTTCAATATCCATGATCCTTATTAGCCATTAGATACCATCATTACATACTCACTGAATTACATTCATTCCGGTCCTTACCAGCACATCACTTAGATTTTACAGATATCGGTATGTGGCATCCATCTCTAAAAATAACATCAGCCAAAGACATCTGCACGGAAACCAAAGATCGTATATCGCCGAAGGCGCAAGATGGATAACTCTGCCCAAAAGATGTAGTTACCACGGGCGCCATTTGAGCAAGCGATACGCCTGCAAGGTTAACGGTCATGCACAGGCGCAGGCTCACCAGGGGCACGTGCCTGCCGCGGCGCCAGCGCCTTTGCATAAATGTGCATTGCGCAGGCGTATCACTTGCTCAAATGGCGCCCATGCGATTACGTTTTACGTGTATTCACGGTGAAGTTCGCCATCTTGCGCCGCTTCATAGGAATAACACGGGTTCAAGATAAATATTCATTTGCATACAAACTGTGCTCAACGATACAATGTACCAGGTACCATACTACTTCATCCGCGCACCGGTATACAGTACACACATATCGGTATCTGTACTTCACCGGTCAAGCCAAATGACATACTGCAAGCTTGCATAGTGAAGTGCGAACTTGATTCACATACTGCACAACCATTGGTACAACCATGGGGGCTAAAAACAAAGAAACTTCTAAAACAGGGTGTGCCGTGTATGCGCCATACATGTAGAACCCTTGGGAGTACAAAGCTACATGTTGTACAATGTTTACAAGTGCAGTAACATGACCTGGATGCAACCCATTTACTGTACATGTATTGTACGCTTATAATGTCTTATATCAAATATCCTCTGACTGCATACATGTACATGAACATGTGATGCAAACATTATCCATGAACTTTTGCTGTAACAGTCACAGGCAGTCCAAAATTCCTTCCACTTGATATGCCACAGTACACAGACACATACACCCCCATGGACAGTACTATACATGTAGGGGTCATTACAGGACTGTTTTTGACTCTTATAGGACAACTTTGTCAAGAATGCATCTTTGCATTCATGTTTATACTTTATACATGAATTCACAACTGCTTCAAACTTGTGCTACACTTCATTTGCAAATTTATCATGAATAAAACTCCCCTAGTTTATGACTCTTGCTGAGTGCTTTATCTGACCACTGCATGTTCAATACAATTGAAAGACCTTGCGTTTTGTAAAGAAAGAACACACATTTACATCAGGTACATGTGAATGTAAGTGTGCATCCGTTTACAAGGCATGTTACAGCAAGGCTCTAATCTAAAGTAACAATACGCATGCTGGAGGAGGTGAAAGATCAAAAAAAATCTGCAAAAAGATCAAAGGGATTGCAACAAACAGTTTTCAGGGCTTCCAACAAAAAAACAGAGAAGTGTTAACAGCTCACAATTTCTCTCAAGATTCGCTATTGTTATCATTTTGATAGTCTTGCACTTCTTTGTTTTTTAATCCAAAGTGCTTAACATGTATAAAACATGACTCATTTACTAAAACTCATAGAAAAACAGTCCTAATGTCCAGGAAAAATCCCCCATCAATGCGTTACCAGTACACACTATGTACATTGTAACCATGCAAGCACCTGTTCTCAGTTAGCTAATGTGGCATACCGTATTTCAAGTTTTTGCCAAGACTCCATAAATGTTTAGGGAAAAAAATGGGATGGATCTGATACAAATGTACAGGTCTCTATTAGTTTGCATCATGCTATAAATGTACAGTACCTAGTCACAGAGGATATGAACATTGCACATGTACATGTAGCTATGGTTTGTTACTTTGGAAGCAAAGGTCTTTCTTACGTTGTAAGCAGTTTGCAATCTAGCGCAGCTAAACAATGTTATCCAAATAACACATTGTCGCACAAGTCATTTCCAGATAACTGCAAAACAATTTATCATGTAATATACACAAAACAATTGATAAACATGATAAATGGCATCTTTGATCAGTATTGCTTAAAATATTTAGAGATCAATAAAGTTGAAAGTCAGTGTAATCCTTCCTGGGTTCAGAAATGTACAGTTGTCTCTAAAATGGATTCTGCAAGGATGGTACTGTTGGTACAGGAGTACAACTGATCCATCTCAACTTAAACAATCACAGGTTATTTGGCAATGTTTCCCTTTTTGAACCTCAAACAAGCTTTATAGGCCTCAGTTTCAACAATGCAGATTTATGAACAAAGCAATTCTTACTGTTTACTGCCAACCGCTGAGCAGTTTTCACGACAAACTACATGTATTTCAATTGACAGAGGTTTAAATGATATGGTTTAACGATACAGGTACATGCTAAAATCATGTTAATGCTGACAAGTAAGCTACCAGTAAATTACAGGTGTGCGAGACTGCAGACCCTGGCCATCAGTGCTTTACCTGATGTGACAGGACAGAGTGTATGTTGTTGGTTTATTGCATTGTTTCTGAATTTGCAAGGTTCAGGAAACTTCTCAGCCAAAATAAAATGTTGAGAGTCTGGGTTAACTTTGATGGAAGTAATATGACCTAAATGTACCAGTACTTGTAGAACTGTGTCTCCATGTACATGTCCTGGTAAGTCATAACCTTCAGTGTCTAGTCTTGGTCTGGATCCTGATGTCTTTTTGGAATGGATTTTAACTGTTTTATTATGAGCATACATAAGTTTGCACAAGTTGGCCTTTGATAAAAGAAAAAAAATCTGTGTCTTTACAAAACCAAAAATTAGCAGGTACATGTACACATTATTGTACATGTACATGTAGCAGTACGGTATGTACATGTACAAGGTACCTGTAGCTATTGGCCTTCTGATGTGTTTTTAAAATAAACCTATTATGCCGGAAGTGAAGAGATTGAAACCAGAACTTCTAAGTTCATGTTACCGGTACCACACACACCCACACATGTGCATGTACTTACATGTACATGTACATGTACATGTAGTACATGTACCAGTAAGTTATACAATGCACATGTTGGTCATAACTGAGAGGTAACATACCGGTACCGACTTAAAAAAGTTGAGTTGATGATCACAAAGTTTCTTCTTCATGGGACACACATGTATGATGTAGCATCTGAATCCTCTTGAAAGGAATGAACTATTGTCTATATATAACGTGTGAAAGGGTTACAGTTCAAGGTTTATAGGCCTGTACTGTATGTTATGTGACTTTCCTCTGTGACTCCAAACACAGCATATATGTACATGAACATATACGCACGTACTGTACATGTGCATGTATAAGCAGGACGATGGAGCAAAGGTTAACATGAACTCATTACTACTTTAAACGTGTGTATTTTCAAAAGTACCGGTACCATACCACTTAGACAGGTGGGAGGAAACAGTTAAGATTAGCAAACCTTACAGTGGAAGTTGTGAATTTCATCCAATGAAAAGCACATTTAATGTCCATGCACGTGTACTCAATGCACAAGCCACTTGACTTGAACATGTACAGTGTACATACATGTAGCCTTCCTGAAAAATACAGATTCAGAGTACAGGTGAAACTTTTAAAAACTTTTAAAAATAAAGAAATTGTAAAAAAAAAAATAAATTACACATACAAGAATTACATGTTATCAATTTTTTTAAAAGTTAAAATGTACTGGTGTTTCTTTGACACCTGAATTGCTGACTGTTGGGAATTTTGCATGGCACCCAAGGCAAAACACAGGGTGCTATGCATAGGGACAGGGCTAAAACACCCCAGGCAACACAGGGTGCTTTGCACAGGGACAGGGCTAAAACACCCCAGGCAACACAGGGTGCTATGCATAGGGACAGGGCTAAAACACCCCAGGCAACACACGGTGCTATGAATAGGGACGGGGCTAACACACCCCAGGCAACACAGGGTGCTATGAATAGGGACAGCGCTAAAACATCCCAGGCAAAACACAGGGTGCTATGCATAGAAACTGGGCTAAAACACCCCAGGCAACACAGGGTGCTATGCATAGGGACAGGGCTAAAACACCCCAGACAACACAGGGTGCTATGCTCAGGGACAGGGCTAAAACACCCCAGGCAACACAGGGTGCTATGCACAGGGACAGGGCTAAAACACCCCAGGCAACACAGGGTGCTATGCATAGGGACAGGGCTAAAACTACTGTGGAATTATCACATTATGGCTAAACATTACGGGTAAATGTATATGTACATGTACGTACTGTATATGTCAAAGGCAGTGAAATCTCCTCCACAACAAATTCCTAGATATGAAATGACAGCTCATAGAGACACAAATCAACATAAATTACTACTACTAGGATGAAACTTTATGGCATACATGTATGTACCTGTAAATCTGCAGTAAAAGAGTGCAGAATACATGTACACGTAATATTACATGTGGTGTACTGCATGAGTCCTGCAGCCGATTTCATGAAACTTTACCCAATGGCGTAACTCCACTTACGCCACATTTCATTGTGTAAATTGTACAACTTCAGACTGACTTCACAAAAATTACACATTGTGTAAGTCCACGACTTATGCGACAAAATATGGCATGACCAGGGTTGTGAGTGGAACATAAAAAATAGCTGAAATTGAGAGTGCAAAGCAAATATATTGTGGGGTCGTAAATTTTGAAATGTAGGCCTAAATGCTCTGTGGTACATTTTACAGCCTCCTGGTACAACCATTGGTCATTTTTTTCTTTGCAATTTACACTATACATATTTTTTATACGTGTGTGTACATGTACATACCGTCCTAAATCCACTCTTCAGAATGAGTACGTAGCATAATTGGTAAACTCTTGTAACCCCAACATTGAGATTGGGAACAAATCCTGGCAGTTGGCAAATTATCCCCATCCAAAAATTACAACACCAACCTGTACTGTTTGAAATTCAATCTTACCGGTACAGGTACATTTCTACATGTACACATATTTAATTTTTCTTTTCTGATATACAGGTGTCTCTGAACTACACGTACTTTTTTTATCGAGGGATGAAAACCAAATTGCAATACATGTACATGTGCAAGTAGGCTGGAATTCCATCTTGTGAATATGAGCTTCTACCATTAATGACATTGTTTACATAAAAAACAGACAAAGATTTCTCATGGTAATACTTCAAAGCTCCCAAGACATTCACTGTGCATGTTGAGTTGCCATGCTGGTACTTACTGTAAGTCATTTGAAGTAGATTAGTAATGGATATGGATGGATCCACACGTACATGTAGATGGGACACACAACCATGTTCAGAGGTCAAGTTGAATCCAGACCACTGTGCCATTTTGATGTCAAACTTGGCATTAGGGAAAGAATTCCATACAGGTCTATGAAGCCACTAATTTTTCCCTGCAGTAACCTTTAAGTATCAATCATCTGAAAGCAATAAAATATCCTAAAAAGTCCAATTCATTAGTGAAAATATTGAGGTATTCACAGAGAAAACACAGTAGAGCTTTTCAGACCAGTTTCAGTTATAGGGTTTGTGCACAGGGTGTCAAGTGGCATCCGTATATTGAATTCTTTTTGGTCTAACATTTTTCTACGACTTGACTGTGCATCACATTTAAGGGGTTCAATCGAGTTTTAAAAAAGAATTTTGATCCACAGTCAAGTCTTAGAAAAATGCTTGTTAGACCAAAAATTTAGGGAGAGAAACAGGAATTTTCAACTTTGATACATGTATGTATATTCATTTTTATTGTGAGTCAGTCTTACCAGTCATGTAATTCTGGGTCATTTGGCACCAAAATATTTAACAAAATTGGTCAAGGAGTTGCAGAGATACACTCATTTGTATTTTGTGAAAAAACCCTTTTTTGGTTTAATTTCCTTATGGCAATTTTGGTTAATTGTGGTACCAGGAAGTCTTGTTTCTTCATGTAAACAAATATGTAAACATTTTAAGGTGCTAATACATGTAGCTCTCCAACTTTGTACTTCATTTCCTCTCTTCTTTCTTTGATGGGTATCCAAGGGAAGACATCCACAGTTGTAACAATGATGTCAAAGTTGACACATTTGTTTGTTGGTACCATATCATTGCCATGGCAACTGGTCTAAACTTCAGTTCGATTATAAATAAAAGATTCACTTAAATTTATAAAATCTGTGTTGTGCATGACAAGAAAATATCCATATTATTTCGTCCAAAAAGTAACCAAATGCTTTGTTCCAATGAGTAGTCATTTTCAATTTATTTTGTTCACAAAAATGTTGACACTGTAAAATACTTGGTCAACAAATTCAAATCGATGTACCGGTATGTCTTGATTGCCAGGTGCTGCAGAGCTTAGTTTCTTTTCTTTCTTGTAACAAAGTATGGTTGCCTCCCTTAGAAAAGTGATCTCTCCATAAAGTCATTGTGATTTGCTCTGATGATTGAAAATGAAGTTAAAACTGGAGCAGAATATTCAGCGACAGTCAGATTTTTCAATGCATAATTGTGTGTAAAACTGGTATGTGTCTGTTTGCTGATTGAAGTGCATGATGTGAAGTGTAGTAAAGTCAGAAAGTGTGAGTTTAACAGAATGAACAACGGGGGAAAAGGGTATTTAAATTAACTACATGTATTGCACCAGTCAACACAAAATTCTGAACTACTTGTAAGCAAGAAAAATCAAATTTTTCTTTGAGCTCAATAAAACTTCTGCAAAACTTTCTGCACAGGTAAGTGCCCTAGCTCTGCTGCCCCCTCCCCCATAAAAAAAATCAGTGTAAAGCTATAATGCTTTCAACATAAAAACAATGTCTATAATTTTTCAAACTTCGAAATTAAAAAAAACAGTGCAAAGGTTCGGCTTACATGAAGAAAATTAACCCAACCCCACCAAATTAATTTGTATAATTTGCAGTTCACAAGTACATGTAGCTGAAAAAAATTGTAGAGAAATGTTAGAAGAGAGACCAAATATAATAACGCTTGTTATTTCTCTTTAAAAAAAAAGTAAAAAAAAAAAGAGCACTGCATGATAAACATGAACTCATGACAGCATGGACAAAATCACAAAAGGCAGTCCGTATCCACCAGTGTACGGCAGCACGTGTGAGACTAACGCGCGCAGATGCCATATTGAATGACCCCCCCGAATGCACGCATGCCAGGTGGTGGCCATACAAAAATCACTGTGCATTTCATCGCTCGGCAGTCCAATGCGCTCACACTCACCATCTGAACCTTAATCTTTCTGAGGTGTTTCTGACCTTTTCAAAAATGATACCTATATGTAGTTTCTTGTAGATGTACTGAAAGCCTCTGAAAGGCCACTTGGAATAATGCCTAGGTTTTTTTCAGATCAAAACTTCCAGAAAACTTCACGTTTTTTCCTGAAACCTTCCATGAGGAGTTCGGGAAACTCAAACTTTATCCATTCATGCAAAAATTGAGGAAAATAGTGTTGTCTCTGGGGCCAGAATTCAACTTGACTGCATCATGTCTATGGGGAGTCAGGCCAACAAATTTTTGATGTTCTTCGCAAAAACGATTCCATGTGCACAACGCGTGCACAGTAGCCCATTTACATGTCGGTCCATGGATATCAAAAGGCTGGAAAGAATCAGACTGACTTGACTTTGGGCTGAGTTGACATAAGCTGACAATCATGTAAACATATATGTAGTCTCCAACCAAGTTGTAGGGGTGTGAGTGGCCACTTAAAATTAAAGCTGAAAACAGCTAGCAAAAGGCTGAAATGTAAAAAGTTCCCATAGGGCCTACTTTTGCACAGACCAGGTGTACGAAAAAGCTGAAATTCAGGGTAAACATCTACACAAAAAAAGCTGAAATCAGCTAAAAAGCTTAATTCTCACACCCCTGCAAGTTGGTTAATGTTAACCTGTACGCTGCAGTTTCCTCAGTACCTGTAATCTGACATGTACGGTAGGCCTAGCCTAAACATGCTAGGCCTAAATGCTATTGCTACACTAATTTGGAGAAACATGACAAGTCATTATTGTTTGACAAATTCGAAAGCAAAATGAATCCATTCCAAATGAAACTCACCTCTAGAGAGAGACTCCGTCAGTGCCTGTAATCTAAAGAATTCACAAAAGTTCGCTCAGACCAAATATACCGCATATTATAGCAAAATTCGAGGCCTTGAGTTCATATCCTGCGCCACACGCCACGGCAGCTTTCTCCAGTTTTTTTGTAGTTTTGTTGGTCTGGTCCCGCGCTAGCCAAGGTAAAAACTAGTCACGGTTTCAAGGAGCAAGCTATGTACAGACT
The DNA here is from genome assembly GCF_001949145.1 of Acanthaster planci. The sequence continues at coordinate 796,282 of NW_019091361.1, forward strand.
ATTTTTGCACCGGCCCTTGGACCGCTATTAAATTACAGCGCCATCAACGATGAAAAGTGCGTGAGAGAAATTCAAGATGTCAGCCCCCATTGGAGACTTGTAAGTTGTATGCCGAAGGGAAATCTCACGAATCAAACATGGAAAGTACCAGCTACGTTTGTATAGAATGTGGAAAATATGCATCAGAACTGTACAAGGTATACAGTGGAGGAATGATAAAGATTGCACATTGTGTAAGTATTTCACACGATCATCTCGGGGACACTAGTAAAGTAGTATAAATTAAATCAACTGACATGACTGACTAGCCCAATTTATAATTGAACGAGTGCCTTCAGCAACATCTTCTTTCCACGGACAGTCAAGGATTGGAATAGTCACCCATCTTATATTGTTGAATCTGGTAAAACATCACATGCAACTTTTAGAGCTGAACTTTTAAAACTGTTCAGTGGTTGTAAATAAGCTAGCTCCACGCCCAAAACTAAACCCCAAGTTGGTGTGATGTTCCTGATGGAGGCCTTGCTGAATGTATGATTCAGATTCTGATTTCAGAAACTTTGCTGACATCTTTTCTGTTACTGTGTTAGCCCGGTTTCTAGGCTAGGCCTACATTCTCCCGGTTGGAGGTTGTTCCATTTATCGCACTTACGTTTGGGCAAAGGGGCGGAAAGAATTCCATATACGAAGTTCACTTTTTAGGAGAAATTTTTGCTCCAGGACAGATTTAAAAAGGGGCGACATTTATTTTTGGGGGATAGAGACGTGAAAGGGGGTTCAGTAACTTAGGGGGACAGGTTTAAAAAGAAGGGGCCCCACGCAATAAAACGGCAAAAAAGTGAGTCCTTTTGCGGTTCCTTT
>NW_019091361.1:798093-837124 GCF_001949145.1 Acanthaster planci
AATAACTGAAACCTTTTCAGCACAGTGTGGCCCACAGTTCATAGGCCTATGTACATGTCATAGGCCTAGCACAATAACCAGTGAAATTTCAGGCATATTTGATGCCAAGATAAAGCGTTCGATCGATAATTCACATTTACTCCATTACATGTACTTGTAGGCCTATTGTGTTTTCATGCTCCTCAAGTCGGATATGGATGTACATGTAGGCCTACATGTACATGTATAGTATACATACAGGTATTCTGCACTTGAGCAGAAATACTTGAAATATTTTCAAAATATGAAATAATTTTCAAAAGTTTGTTAGAAAAAAAAATCCTGTTGTCCTTTTTAAATTAAAAGGCACTAGCCTAGCAGTCTAAAAAATGAACGTGATTGGCCAATGCAGGACGAATGAGCTTCTAGTCCTTATTCTGATTGGCCAATTTTAGCTCATGTTCAGAAACTTACAATCTTAGTCTTAGTTTAAGACACGAACTGATGTTCCAGGAAAGGATTCCCCAAATTTATTTCTGGTATGTAAGCTCTAAAATGTTATTCATTAAGAGGTCCATAGGGACATCCTTAATTTCCCCTTGCAGTGGTTTATTGGCCATTAAAATATTTGAACATGTACTAAAAAGTCACAGTTAACAGTGGAAATATTAAAACATTTACTTAGAAAACACTCTCACAGTCTCATGGGGTTTGTGCACAGGGTGTCAAGTGATGTCCGTATACATGTATGGAACTCCTTCCTTGTTTTTATCCCAAATCTACAATGCAGCACTTTGTCAAAAGAGGATGGCTTGATTGTGAGTACGTGATAAAGTGGAAAAATAGTATTGTTTTAGCAGGTACACTTCTTCCATAGCGCTGTGCATAAATGCATTCCTTGTTTGTTATCCTAATCCCATGACGCATTGCAAATTCTAAAAAAAAGTTTTTTCAATGGATATTCTTATTACATGTTTGTCCCAATCTTGCCCTCATTCCTGGCCTCAGCTTGTGCCCCTGCAAGATTTTTACATGTTTTTCAACCCTCACAGTCCTAGAGTTTCAATATAATTTTTTGCACAACTCAGGGGATAGGTTGAGGGAAAAATGTAATTCAACTTCTGTCCTATTCAAATTCAGAGTTCTTTCTCTCTCTGTCTGAAAGATGCTATCTTGGTTGAAATCTGTGGCACTTCCAACTCTACACCACTCTCAACATTGTCTGCATACACTTGAAGAATTGTTATGGTTGTGTAGCCCTACAACTTTGCTTTAATATTAACTGGCTTTCCTTTATCTATTTGGCATAACATACAGATTAAGGAGGCATTTAATAAATCTGTTGTTCAATTTCCAAACTCAGTAATTGGCTCCAGGATAGACAAAATATTAAACTTAAATCTGGCCTTGGAAAATTCTGATATCCCCTGCCGTTTACATGGGTTTTTCACACAAGTGAATGTGTGCCTAGACAAGATTTCAAAGCAAAATGTTCCTATTTGAATATATTATTCTGATACTACTTTCTCACATGTAGCTTAAAGCTCTTGGTAAATGCAGAACATTTCAAAGTTGGTCAGATATTAGCTTCTAATGTTCATGGCACCTCCCCCCCCCCAAAAAAACCCACTTTTACTGTATATCTTTTCTTTTCTTTTTTCCTGTTGCATATAAGTTGGAGAATACACTTTTAGTGTCTCGGATACCATGATTGCCAACAATAATACCAAGCGTAAGAAGCAGTTGGTTACACTATTCATTACAGAAAGTCAGAGAGCTTTACAGGTCTACTTGTACATTTACATACTGAACCTGAAGCATAAGCACTTTGTATTCTCATTAGTGTCCCTGTGAAGATGATCTCCAAACTGGTTTGTGGTATTTCTTTTCTGTGATTTTTTCACTAATTTTTTATTTTCAGTGGAACCAGGTTCTACAGAAAATCAAAAAGGCTTTTGTTGACAATGACCACAATTCAATTGGTAAAATAATATGTGTAGTGCCTAGTTGACTAGATCAGTGCTGGTTTTTACATAGGATATTCTGTTGTTCCTATGTACATGTAGTCAATTAGTCAAACTTTCCATCCCTCCAGAATCATTGTACCAAAGTTGTTGACAAGTACGTTGAGTTTGATCCAGTCATTGTTCTTCTTGATGCGCTGCTGTACAAGCCACAGGCCTACAGACACATCTTGTTTAACACCAAGAGTAATGTGAGTTGTTACGACCTTCATTAATCGATTTGTTCACCACACTCTCTTTTGACCTTTTAACCCTAATTCCCTTGACTGACTGCCCTTCCACTGCATAGAAAGCAAGGAACGCATTCCTTGTTTTACAGCGTTCAAGGGATATCACACCCCATGTGAGTAATTCATGTATATCACAACTCTTCTTAATGCTAATGAAACACTCTGTGTACCGGTACTTCTGGAATATAAGTTACTTTTTTAAAAGGCAGCTGCAATCAATTTGTTTTAATACAGACCTTCAAAGTGCACCTTTGTGCTCAGTTAACCTTATTTTCAACTTATTTTTTTTCACTGTTTCTAAGGGTATTTTACTGCTTTTTATGCTAATGAGATTTCCAATATTCATGAGAAAACTGTGATGTCATCTCAGGAAGAAGCCTCAATGTTACATTGGTTTGTACACAAAAAATCCTGTATTTTTGATTTGATTTTACTGGACTCAGTTTTCTCTTCTTTGCTGATTCATTATTTATGTGCCTTCCTCAGAAATGTTTTCAGTAAGTAAATTCTGGGTTCATAATTTGAACAGAAAAGCCCATGCACTGAAATATGTCTTCTTCAAATGACTTCAATTTAATTCTAAAACTTTAATTGTTTTTAATTGTTTGCATATGCATTTTTCTATGCATTTAACCAAATAGGAAAGTAAAAGAGTCTTCATACATTGGAGAAAAAAATTCATTGCAGATACACTTTAAAGGTTGAGCACTGTCCCGCTTGTTTCCATTTGATCTACAGATACATTGGAAGTTGAGCATTCTTTGTCTTTTGTGTGACGCTTACACCAAATGGGCGCAGCGTTCAACGGTTAACCCAGCCACTGACCCCCTCGATCGACAGTTCCTCTTCTTTGCCCTGCAATGGCACTTCTATGTCATGTTCATCATTGCAGGACTCGGTGGGTCCCTCGGTCAATGATATTATTCACAATGACATCATACACATACATGGACATTTCCAGCAAACTCTTTGAGTGCAGTCTAATGCGATGTGAGGTTCTGTCCAAATCAAATATTGTTGTTTTCACTTATGTTCATAGGTGTCATGGGGGAGAAGTACAGTTGAGGGGCAGTTGGTCTCTCAAAAAGAAAGAAAGAAAAATAAACAGGGGATAAAGACAAAAATGAAAGAAACAAAAAAAAACAAAAGGGAGGTAGGGGATAACAGTCGCTATGTCGGTTTATCAAAACACACTATTGATAAAAGCTGCAGCCCTACATACCGTAGTTTCACCGTGACCTGATGTGGTGTGGTTTGTTTTGCTTCTACTGAAGTTGATGTTTAACACTGTCTATGACCTAGATCCTTCATGACTTAAAACCCCTCACCCCCATCAGAAAGGGGAAATAAAGTGGAGGAAAGAAAAGCGAGACTGACTAGAGCAGATTTGAGTCTGTGAGGGGCCATCAATACACTGACTGATAGCTCAGTTGAGAGAACACTGGAAGGGTATTCCAGAGGTGACAGGTTCAAATCCCACTCCAGTTAATTTCTTTGTTAATCTTTATCATTACTGTGTATGCATCTTGTCAGTTTTCCTACATGGTTTGTTTAATAGAACCTTCAATTTGTTTGAATTTTAAGTAAAGGCTATCGAAAATCTGGTACGATAAGTACAATACAATAAACAGTCACATACATGTATTTCAACTGTACTAGTTCCACCAAGTCTATTCATGTCCAACCATCATCCCCTAATGACTCAATTTCTCTGTTTCTGATTCATGGAGCCACATTTCCTTATTGATTGAATATACCCCAGTCTTGTACCACATATGCATTTTCTTTGTATCACCAAGCCATTACAAAAAGTCGAATACAAATTCTATATTATTTATCAGTATTGTAGTCTAGTCCATCACGAGTCTCTGCAAGTAAATCTTAAACCGTCCAGTCTCAAGTCAAGTCATAAGCAATGATGGGAAAAACTTCCAGAACTAAAACAACCATGGCATTGTTCACTCATAACTGGTCTTGTGAAAGGACTTGTGATGCACTCCACTGTTATTTATATCCAGTCACAACATACAAAGTGTGTTTGATTTGTGCACTTACCCTGATTCCTGGAACTCCTTTACCTTTTTTTTTCTGCATCAGAGCTGAGTTCCTTTCTCCTTGGTGTTGTGGTGCCAATAATTCTTCAGTCAAGAATGACGGGAGCTCAAGACAACAGGTGTGTGTGGAAGTAGAACACTAGGAACTTCAGCTCAATTTATTCCCGTTGCATCAAGACAAAGATTTTGACCATCATGTATGCTCTCCCAGGGAGGGCAAAGCACAGATCTCATACATTTTGTTAGGAGAGAAACCGAGAATAAGCAGATTGACAGGTTGTGTTAACATATTAGCATTCTGAGTCATGACTAGAAAATCAAATGTTACTCATATTGTTGTATCTAGCCACTGACCTATAAGCACAGCTGTGAAATTTTTATTTTGTCTGACTGCATCTGGTATATAGTTCTATAGAGTGCACGGCATGCCAACACTGCCATAAGTTATTTTTTCCCAAAGAGTTCTTTGGGGGGGGGTTACCTCCTGTCAAGTACCATCCTTGTTTATGTGCCATTTCACTGGTTTCGATTTTGATGCTATAAATTACAATGGATCTATACATGTACATCGATTCACTTTCACTGTTATACTTAGTTAAGACATAACTGGGTCATATTGAAACTTTTGAAGAAGACGTCGCTGCATTTCTCTAGAGAATATTTTTATTTCCTTTTCCTGGCCAAAATTAACGATTTATGCGTCTTTCCCATCTGTTACAAGTTGTCTCACAATGAATACTTCCACAATTCATCTGAAATCAATCCCTGTTAATTCCCAAGTCATATCATTCAGCTTCCAATTGTTGTACGATGCACATAATAATGAATAATAAATGGGATTTATTTGATATGATATCCATTCCATTCTTGCATATGGAGCACACGAGCTTCAGTTTTTTAAAGTTGGAGTCTCAACTTGCCAATCAAGATAGATTTGATTCATAAATAAATGTTTTCAATTGCAGTGAATTTTTATTTCTTCTCAAAGCATATTATACATGTACTTAAAATGACTCTTGTCCAATGTTGTGATTAATTACTCCTTAAAAAGAGAACACAAATGAAAAATGAGGCATTTCAATGTGAATGCAGATTATTGTCAGAGAAAAAATCCTACATTTTCACTTAGAGAACCATCGGTAAGAACTTGATGGATTGAGGTTATGATCGTTTCTACTAAGAGTGTATCATTACCCCTAACTCCCAAATCCTCCAATTTCAATACGATTTTACATACACCCTAGGGGGTTAGCGTTACTCCTACGGTCCTTACTTCTGTGTTGTATGGGCAAACTTCTTGTCATACCAATGGTCATCTGGAGTCAGACGGACATCAAGACTTGTATGTGGATGACACGACTCTTTGTGTTTACTTCGGCTACTCAGGCCCTAAGGGGTAAGATCAGTTACTGCTATACCCAATGGAGACACTGAGACGCTGGCAGAAGCAGCTACATGTGTGCATACTAGTCCTTTGCCACGATCTTGCGCATGCTCAGACCTGTACATGTATATGCATGGTCAAAACTACGCCTATCTGCACAACTGGTAAAAACGAGCAGTACAAGTGTATGTCTGCTGCCACCGGGGTTTCAGAAGTCTTCCGTTGTTACTGTTAAAGTGTGAAACTCTTTCAAAAAAAATACTGACAAACTGTACCGTTAAACTCATAACAAGGCAATTTAAACTATTCCAAGGTGACATCATTTCTGCAGTGGCATTGTGGTACCATTATGTGCATGTTCTCAAACATGAAAGCAAATTGCAGTGCCCTATTTGCTGAAGAAGTATTCAACGTGTGCACCATCTGCCCATAAGCTTGCTGCCACTGCCGCAGCCTCTAATTTTGGTTGGCACAGGAGTCTATACCTTTGTGAAAGCTGGCATGAAGCATGCCAAGTTGCCAGTGAGAATAAGCAATAATTCCGTTGTGTGTGCCAATCTAGAATAGGCTGTTTCTGAAATAACGCTGCATCCAAATCACTTGGCTACGGCTTGAAATTACACACAACTCTATGGTAACTAGCCACAACCACTACGATAGACTTGTGCATCATTTGGACACAGCCTTAGATGTGTCCAAAAGATTTGGCTGTGGCTTCCAAAAACAGCTCACAGCTGTAGCCACTTGCCATAAACAAGTTACACAAAGCCACAGCCTAAAGTTAAAGGCATAGCCTGAGTAGCAAGCACATAATAGGAAGGCCTAGAATCCGTTACCAGTTATGTAGGCTAATCCAAGGAGACGCCATCATAACGGTGCCACTGCACTAATGCATGCAATTTTAGACATAATGCACACATGCATTTGGTAAATCACGATGCTCTATTGGTCGAAGTGGCATGTAATGCACGGTACCACCTGTCCATGAACATTGTGCCACTGCAGTAATGACCTCTAATTCTGGTTGTTGAATTACACCATAGTTGTCACGTTCCTTAATTTGCCACCTGTTGCAAAGTTCTGGGGTTTTATCCACAGTAAATGGCAAAATTAGGGACCTAGCAACTGTAAGGTCACAGATGTAGGCTTGGTTACACACAGCATGAGAAATACTCATTGTATGAAACATGGCTGGTAAGTGCTCTTGCTAAGTAAATATTCTTTTGCACTAAGCCAATTTTTGTGCTTATCTACTTCATGAAATTGGCTTGCAGTGCCCTCAAGCCTCTTTAAGCAGGAAAAGTGGCATTTTCAGAGCTGAATAGCAGGAGTTCCAAGGTTTTTGAGGTGTGCCAGTAATCAATCATAATTCATATGCTGTTTTGGCTGGCAAGTGTTTTTGGTTGAAGGCAATAAATCTGCCAACTGTATTTTTCCACGTACTTTCAGTTCTCCTGATTGTGAACCATCATGCCAAAGGCTTAAAGCAGCACAATAGCACTCAAGCCATTTTCCTACATGTGCATCTATTCAAGGCACTTGAAAACAACTGCACCAATCATGTGATCCTGTGTGGACCCGAGAACAAAACTGACTAATATAAAGATGGTTATTTAAATCTTGTTTGGACTAAGCCAGGTCTGAACAAGTGTCGCTCCTTTATGGAAAAGCATTTAGGGGTTGGAGTTATTTCTGGAAAAATGAAGAGGAACAGTCAAGGAAGCCAACAACAAAACCAACTTCAGTGTTCAGAGTGCAAGAAAATTGAGTATTCACCGAGTTTTCGTAACTACACAAAAACAAGAAATGTCTACACAAGGTAGCTAACATAAATACGAGGGGGCAAGCCTTCCTTTTGTTCAGGGGACAATTTCTGTTAAGAAAATTAGAACATTACAGGGACAAAAACGTGTCCCCATAAGAATTGTCTATAGTTCAAGATAATGTCCCCATAACCTGGTAACAAGTATGCTAGTTGCCTACGAAAGTTCGCTTGTCTCACGTAAGTTGAAAGCAGTCCTGCTTTCAGCTAACATGCCAAGCTTTCCAAGTGACTATCTGGGATACTGGAGCACTTCATTGCAAATACAGATATTTGAGCAAGTTTTTATCATTGTATCTACAGTAACGAGAAACTCAGGCACACTGCAGGCAAGTGGTTTCATCCTGCTTGGGTTTGCTGCACAGCATCTCTCCACCCATCTGTCACCTATTTTGGAGTGGGTTTTGACACAGAGTTTTGTATCATGACCCACGAGCAGACATTTCTTCAGCTTGCACTCACAGCCAAATTTTTTATGCTTGGGTAAAACAAAACATGAACTAACAGATCAGTGCTGGCAATTTTCTTTTTTTTAAATGTTAACTTTATTGGAAGTTGACACAGATGTGCTCAGAGAAACACTACATATTTGTTTCAACAGCACTAATTATCAAACTAAATTTATAAAAAAAGTCCTGTAAGTACAAGGCATTTTATGTGATATAAAATTCTGAAATACAACAGCTGTTCAAGGAAAAAATAATCTGGTAAAGGATGATAACCAGTAATTCATCCAAGAAAAAGGTAAACTGGGTGTAAGAGGATCTCTGACTATTTGACTGAAAAATTCTCATGAATGTTAATCTTGTGGTCAGTTGTTTTTCTGATGTTGCACCTTGATTATGCACTAAGAATATGTTTAATTTAAGGAGAAAATGGAGGTGTTTATTCATGACTTTGAGTAATCTGAACTTTTGTGTAAATGCTGCCATAGAAATGAAAAACATTCAAGTCTTGCCAGTCTTCTCTTTAAAAATTTAGCTTTTTAACAATTAAGCTTGTCTGGATCTCTTAACAACACTCTTTTTTTAAAAAAAGGAAACAGTCTACGAGCTCTGAATAGGTTCGGCTGATACACCAACCTCAATAACTGGACAGACTGTGATAACTTACAGCCACATTTCTGCCAATTCTTGTTTTCCGAAACTGCACAACGCTAAATTTAAACAAAGTTGTGATTATAATCTTATAGGGCCAGTTTGCATTTTTATTTTTGCCCTATGAAACTTTTGAGGGAAAAAAAATGAGCACATACATGTACAGCATGGAGAAACAAAGATAGTGATGAGTCCACCGTGTCTAGTTAGTCATATAGAAGTCTGTGGTTCTGTAGGAACTTTGCAAATACATTTCCCACTGAAGAAAATATAAATCAGTTCCTCTGAACTTTTGATAGGCGTATCACTGGAATAAGGTTAGTTACTATACATGTATCAGATTAATTCTATGCCAATCATGATCTCAGTATTTTTAGATCATGTAATTCATCAGCTATCTTGCTTTCTCCATTATGCACGCTTCTTGAGGAAGCTACTAGAGACCCTCCAGCCAGCTGGACTATTAGTGATTACCACCTAGGGCAGATATGGGTATCATGGCATGGCCCACTTAATGCATTCATGTACATGTAATCCTCAATGACACATTTGAGCTAATTGAATGCACAAAAATTGTTTCCTCAAAACCAGTTTCTTTGCTGAATATTGTGACAATGATCAACATTACCTACACACTACTTAACAGATTACAAAATCAAGTATCTATAAACTAAATTATACCTGTCAAAATATTTACCACTGATTAAGGATCTCTGCTTATCTGTATACACAAAGTATAGTAGGCTCTGTTTAAATATATGCAAAGTGTCAATGTACAATTGATTTTACAATTTACATCTCCCTTCCTGAATATGCTTTCATTTCCTTTTATATAAACATCTGCAGTTGTAGGATTACATGCAAAAATACAAATACTCTGTATTGGTTATTTCCTTTTTACTTTTGTACAAAAATAATAAATGATGTGCAAAATATTGGAACTGTTCTGTACACAAGAATGTTATGCTTGTAGTTGTGTCTCCTTAGTTTAGACTTTGCGATTTAAATTGTAAGCGAAAATTTGGAAATTTCAGGTTTGGTTTATACACAAATTGGATTGTACATGAGCATTGCTGAGGGTGGGATGAATTTCAAGATTTGAACAATGATTCTGCTCTTAGAATCCATCTCCTTCATTTGTCACACACATCAGTCAAAAAAGAAGAACGTTTATTAAAAGAAACCTGTCGCCAAGCCAGTGATATGCTTAGTTTCTTGCAAAGGACTGAAAAAAGTCTCTTCAATCAAATCACGGGGGAGGAATCCTCTGCTAATTATTTTGATTTATATTTTTCTTGAAGTCACCTAGTCTTCCTCTAACCACATATACATTATGACATCATTCTAAAAGGCACCAAGCTGTAAAAATAAGTGTTCGAAACAAACTATCACCACATTCATTCAATTAAGAAAAACACAAGTTACAGTCGGCAGTGAAAATGAAACAAATGGAGTGGTGTTCCACCCACTTCAAATGTTTCACACTTGGAAGAAAGGCATAATCAAGCAATTCTTCAGGGCATCCCGTAGCATGTGGGTTACAGTGTTAACCACTACCTGCCCGTTGGATTTCTCGAGTGGGATGTGATGGCGGGACCTTTTCAAGATTTTCCGTTTTCAAAATTCTTCAAAAATTCCTGTGTTCATTTACTGGATGTTTACACCCACACAAACAACTTTCTGGTGGCTACTCTTGTCTATTAACCTTCATTGATGCCTGAGTATTCAGCCCAGGCCTGCAGCCCTGTAAAAGAGAGCCCAGAATTGTTGGGTATTGCATAATTTCCTTTGTTCCCGTGAATTCCAGTAGCCTCTATTCATACACAGCTGGATTAGCGAGCAGCATATCGCTTATCGATGTGGCCCTGGAGCACTTTTGTCCATGGTGCTAATCCACGGGCACGCTGTGCCCGAAACAGTGGTATACTGTTTCAAAACAGTGCTGGATTAACTTCAAAAAATTAACGCAAAAAATGATGGCAGTACCCAGCAGCAGGTCCTTTGTTCCGAATACAGTCTTTTTGTTACACAGACCAGCTCTTTTGTCTGAAACCGGGCACCCCAGCTCTGCGTATAAACACACGGTGCCCAAAACCAGACTCCCCAGCAGGAAGTGGTTAAAACTAACTTCACTCAATATTCCTCAACGTTTGACTTCCAGCCATTATCTTGGCATTCAGCCGAAGAATTTACCACGTTGCCTCTCCAACATTTAACATTTCCCTAAATCCTCCAAAATATTCATCTGCATAAAAAAATCCATGGCACATTTCGTCTACTTTAATGGAAGGCATCAAGCCATCATGTAAAGTAACGACAGAAGAGTTCATCCATCAAAATCTGTCACAACCTGGTAGATTTCGAAGGATCTTCACTTCTGTGATTACTGTTTTACAAGAGGACGATCCGATCGCACACATAGTACAGGCATTCTGCAAAAACCTACCTGTCACCCACGAAAGACAATCAGTCACTTCTGTGTGTCAAGGTCAAGGAGGATAAGCTCTCTTTATTTAAACTGGAATCCAAATTCTTGGTTTCCTATTTTTGTGACTGAATTACATACTACATGTAGCATCGTGGTTGTGGGGGACTTATATATTTTGAAGGAAAGTTACTATGAGGACAAATACATTATGAGGGCAATATTTGCTTCATCCAGAATTTTTGCACATAAAAAAATTGTCCTCTAATTACAAGCCACAAGGGGAGAACCACAAGCAGGTGATCAGTAACCGTCTTTCATGATGAGTAAAAGCACAACCACACTACGTTAGTGCAAAGGTCAATGTTCTAGTCAGCTGCAATGTTTGCTACTCAGATGTGAACTGATTCTTTGCACACTTACCGTACACAAAAAAAAATCAGCAAGGATTGGAAATTCTGTTTCAGTTGTGTAAAATACATCAGATTATAAACGGCACTTCAGTGATGAGATTGGCTCATAACATGTTGCTGCATACACATTTTTCATTTTCTCCACACTGTATTCTATTGGAGGCTACATGGGTTTCATGAATTAAGGGCAATATCTGACCTCAAATAGCACAAAGTGTTCACAAAGTGTGTAAGCACTCAAAATGAACACGAAAAACAGTACCCAGAAGTAACATTTGGTCATATTTATATTGAAGGAACATGCCCTCCAGAGCACACTATGGTGTTGTCAAACACAGATCTACATAAATGTTAACATTTTCACACCTTGTGGCCTTTGGCCCACTTCTACGAGTCACAAGGCAAGGAATTGTGTGAAACTTTTAAGATTTGCTCAGCTACAACAGTTGACAGGTCAGAATATCGAGTAAAGTTTGCCCAAAGAATGATTCTCCTATGATTTTTTGCAAAGCATGTGCATTGCTGAGCACTATTTGTTGGCTTGGAAATCTGCCCTTGTGAGTGCAGAGCCACAGTGTTGAAAACTGTGTGACTGAATATCACACTTTCTCTTCAAAAGCAATCTGCAGCTCATCCAAATCTCCTGAGTCTTCCGTACTCTTGGAGCCTCCCTGACTACTTATGGATGAGCTGTCATCTCCGGCATTCTCCGACGAGCTGAGCGAGGGAGTGGGCATCATACCAGTGAAGTCGGGGATGGTGGAGTGGATAGGAGGGACATGACTGACTGCCTTACTTCCACTTAGCTGGTGGCAGGGGGGTAGGTCTGGCTCATTGTCGTCTTTGCCCTCTTCAGGTTGCATGTAGGGTAGGCTGCCCATGGCGATGGAATACCGTGCCATGTTGCCCAGTGACGGCACTAAGGGGGATGTACGAAATGAGGCAAAGCCTACAAAGGAAAGATCAAACATCTTTACTTTTAAGACCAGCAATGATAATAAACCACTACCAAGTTCCATATGAATGACATATTGAAACTGTGAGCATCTTCCAACATTCACGGCTCATTGTCTGGTTGCTACTCGTAATCAGCCAATATCAACAAGAACAACTTGTGAGTAAAGCAAGCACCTCTGATTTGAATGACTGTGTGTACCCTTCTATCTGACTTTGGTTAACCACTTCGTGCCGGTGCATTTTTCAACGATGGGGATGCTGGGTCGGCATGACTATCATTTTTTCCGTTTTCACAATCCTTGAACAATTCATCATTCCATTTAACAGTCGTTTATAGCCGCACGGAGTAATCTTTAGGCACTCCTCTAAGTTGACAAGTGACCTTCATTGACGCCCGAATATTTCAGCCAGGCCAGCAGCCTTGTAAACAGAGCCCAGATTGTGTGGTGTTATACAACTGTCTTTTGTTCACGAACCTGGCTCAGTGCAGTGCTGACCTCTTTTCAATAGGGGCCAGATTAGCATGCAGCGGTGCTGTGTGGCTCATGCTGCGGTGGTGGAACGCTTTTGTCCCCAGTGGTAATCCGCCTGCTCTCAGTGCCCCAAACCCTGGTATACAGTTTCAAAATAACGCAGGATTATCACCACTTCTGAGAGTGAAAAATGCCGGTAATGCCCAGCAGCCTGGTCTTTTGTTCGGAGTACGGTCTTTTGTGACAGGGCCCTGTTTCCTTTGTCCGAGTTCGGAGACCCCGGCCACGCATATAAACCATATGGCTCCGATTTCGGAGTCCCCGGCTGGTAGTGGTTAACACTGTGGTTTTGTTAACAGGATGGGAATTCCCAACTGCTGGAACAGAGACTACAGTGTGAAGAGGATGGCTTTGATGACGAAGATGATGATACAAGTCAAGATGGTCCTGGTAAGCAAAACTCACTTTTCTAATTTCTAGGGGCCAATTTCATAGTGCTGCTTAAGCGAAAAATTTGTTTAAGCGTGAAAAACCTTGCTTGACAAATCACATTACCAGCCAAAACTTCTTGTAATGTATATTGTTTTGGAATTGTATTTACCTGTCTTTTGGTTAGCATGACAATCACATAGATTTTGAGCTGTAGCCTTTGTTTATTAAGCAAGGTTTTTTGTGCTTAAGCAGCTCTATGAAATTGGCCCCTGGCTTGTTGCCAAGGGGGGAGGGGAAGAGGGTAGAGGGGCGAGCCCCATCCCCCCCCAGCAAGCAGCTGGGCCCCCATCGGCAAAAACCATAAGCATTAAAATTGTCTAGTGTTATGGTGATGATGTGCCCCCCAAGCTGGCACTGTGGCCCCCATGCTTGAAGCTGGTGATTGGGCTGCATTCCTGAGGCTTGAAAGCGAACTTGAACATGTGAAGATATTGAGGAGACCGTTTGCAAGCTTCTGTAGAGTGCGTTCACGTTGGAGTAGCTTCCACAGGGCAACAGTGACCTAGGGATACCCATGTGTCAACCCGTTGAAGCTACTTGGATGCCCCCATAGGGATTTGAACCTAGTGTACTTGGGTTACCCTGGCAATACTGAAATATGTAGTATGTTTGTGACTTTTACTAATTTTCAAGTAATCTTTTGGCATTCTTTCAAAATTTTGTCTTTCTTTTGAAGTTGTGGGCATTTCCTTATCAACTAAACCAAGCAATTTTTGGCCGGGAACAGTTTCTCTTGCATCTCTTCAAATTTACAATGCACCATTTTTTGCTTTTCCTCTGGTGCTGTGCCAAACAGAAAGAGAACATGATGTCAACAGTAGCCAGGCATGCAGCCACAACCAAACCGCCTCTCTGGCTGATTGTAACTCCACGTTTGCCGTAGGAAGCTCTCAACATTTGTGTAAATGTAAGTCACCGAGTGCATGCTTCAGCAAACGTCGTCATATTCTATCCTGCCAGTCGTAATTTTGAATCTCATTGATCTCAAGTCCTTGAAGTAAAGTCAATCACAAGTCATTCAGTCTTACGCCAAGTCACAAGCTATTGAATTCCGTTATCATTCATTGCTCACCCGGTTACCGGTCACTGGTCTCATGAAAGGACTTTCAACTGGACTTGTGGAAAGACTTGTGATGGACTGGAGTCTGGACTTCACCTGCAGCTGACCCATGTTATTTGCAGGGTTTGCTCCGCCAAGTGCTTTTCCTGTTTGTCCAGAGCTTTGCAACCTGCCACAGTGTCACCGCCAAGTCATTTTTTTGTCGAATCACATTAGCTCACAAGTTCCAAGTCATTTTTCCAAGTTAATCTGATGTCGTAATTGACATGGTACTAGTGCACTTCTCCTAGCATCCTTCATTAATGATTTTAATTGTGATGTGTAACGGACAGCTTTGACTTGTGTGCTTCATTTTATTCCTCGTAATATGCTGATGTTTCTAATAATGAAATATCATCAGTATGATGAAGGCTTACTTCGGCTATTAGAAAGTTAGAATTTAATGCACCTGTTTTTGTCTTGCAGTACTGTTTGCCATGAGCGTGTTCAAATCACTGGAGAGGTTGCTCAAGTTACTCAGGGCCATGACACCAGCACAGTTTTTCCTCCTCTTGACCGCTTGTTTGTGAGTAGAATTTATTGCCCAAGCTTACAGACTGTTTTACTCATGATCACAAGTTTGTGATGGTAACCTTGAAACGTGCTGGATGTATGACATAACTCCAAATCGGACAAGCATTAGTGATGAAAAATTTACGGGAGTCACTTCTGTAGGCTATTATGAGCTTAAGTATGGTCTCACAGTCACACTATCACGCTTCCTGTCGTTACTTGCTGCACCAAGTGATTAAATTTATCCATCAATGTACCAACTGCCCTCTTTGCAGAATTATTTGCTTGACTGTGTCAGCTGTGATCCTGACCTACCGAATTGCAAGGCTACAGCCTCAACTAGACTATAAACCTCAGTCACTGCAATACACACAGACACTCAGCGAGTGAGTAGTCGAACAGAGCTTTGTTAAAAGAATGGTGAATGTCATTTGCTGGAGGTGGCATGGTACTCAAAGTTAGAAGGTTGATCTGGCATCAATGTCAACTTTGACTCCAATGGAATTGAATCACATGTTGTCTTTTCTGAAGTCAAGTCCCGAGTTATTCAAATAAGCTTTTCACATTCCTTTGTTATTTGGCTTTGTCAATTGGATGTGATCTGACTTGTAATGGACTTAAACGACTTCCTAGAATTACAAACCAGATGTCAAGTACCAAAGCATGTCTGAAGCCTGTGAAAGATTTACAGGGTTGTTATGTCAGATTCAAATGCTTAACCAAGACACTTGACCATGGCTCAACTAAATCCAGTTGCCTGGATTCCAATGAAGGAGCAGACACCATTTAGTCTGTGACGGATGATAGAATTTTGCTGTAGGTTTTAGTACCATGGAAGTGTCTAGATTCTAGAACCTTCTGAAGTTATGTCTTGAAATTTTCAATTCCAAGCAGGACGCCAGTCTCTCTCAACTGGCCAAATACTAAGACTTCAAATGAGAATGCGGTTTCCAGGGCACTAGATGTTGATTTTGTTTTGCTGTGAAAAACACTGTTAAGAACATTGTTCTGCCGATGTTACTTGGCAGGTGGAGTAGCTTATGGTGGTCTCAACAAGCTGCCCACAGCCAGCTTATCTCAAAGATGTGGCAGACAATTGCTGATAACCTCAGGACTCTTGCACGGGTAAGGACTACCGAGGAAAGACATGCACATTAGATTCTTTGATCACAACGACATCATCAGCCACTGGTAGGCCCTTTCATAAATGTGCATTGAAGGCCAAGTGTAGGCATGTTGCATGTTTGGTTCTTCATTTTTTGGAGGGGGGGCAGAATTGGTCCATCCGTGCCAAACTTTTTAAAGCATAAATCAGTAGAGTACGCAGAATCAACTTTGAAACAAATGTGCACAAAACTGTTGCAGACATGTAATCCGTTCAAGTGAGAACGCACTTCATTGTTTAAACTCTTCAAAAATTATCCATCCAGTGATCACTTAACCACTAGCTAAACCAACAGTACATGTATGTTTAATCTTCAAAACATCCAGGCTAATAAAAACAACTACATGTACCTCCCCTCGCTCTGGACAATCTCGCATGGACAATCTCTGAATGGAACCTTCTATGTGACCCCATCAGAAAATCAGCCCACATTAAATTCCTTCAAAAACCAGAGTAGACAAGATCAATATCAGCCACCCGTCCACCCATGCACACTTCAAGAGCCTGCACCATGACAACATTATGTAGACACTTTAACTCCACCATAGTCTGTTCATTGTGCTGTAAAAAAATGCATTGGGAAACGGCATAGGAGGTACTGTTGTCATCTTACATGCGGCTTCGGGGTTGCAATTTTTTGAATGGCAAACACATGTTTTACCCTGTTAAAATTTTTCTCAAGTTTCTTGCACTACATTGACAACTTTTTTGGTAACAAGCAAGGCCCAAAATATCGTCTTGAAATGATTTATTATTTCATATTTTCTTGAAGTGATTTGAATTTCTCTCTTGGTTATAAGAATAACAAAATCATATGCACTGCCCCATTCGTCGATGAGGTTGGCCCTTGGTGCATCTGGTTTGGTGCTGTCCTGCACTCAGTCTATTTATGAGTTGTTTCCATGAGCCCTGTGTACCAGGCCTGCTCACCAACAGTTTCTAGAGTTCAGACCGTTTGACTGAAGAACGATACAGAACCTGTCAGTGTGTAAAGGATATGATGTCAATGAAACAGAATACCGACCTGTGTTTGCTGGATGCCCAACAAATCCCCTGAAGCTGAGGCCAGAAACGAAGCCATGATCACTGATCCTGTGGCTCCTGTCATGCACACTGGTGAATGTGACCCACGGTATAGACCGATTGCACCCATCACCAAGTCACGTGACCACTATTGGGTATTAAATATTAACAAACAAAGCATCCTCGCACAGCTAAGTGTGTCAGGTGTCATTTACCAGAAAGAAAGCCACCGGTCGATAAAAGTACTCAGATTACTGATATGCTGAGCACTATACTGACAATTAGCTTTTGTTTTTGGTAAACAACACTTAAAGCACACTTTGCTATGGGGTTGATATCCACTAAAGGTCATGTGACTTTACTGCAGACAAGTGGTTTGTTCCACATCCAACTACTGCCATGAGACACCTGTTTCCTTTTTTATTGCTCTTTGCTGATATCAGGTGCATCAGTCGCTACAAGTACTCCAGGATTCCGCGCCACCGTTGTTTGATGAAGGGGTGACCTCATCAGCAGGCAGCCAAGACGATTGTGATGACACGTAGTGGAGTGACCAGGGTTGGAGATACGATGATGCTTATCATGAGTCAGCAGTATTGTAAAAAACCAAAAAGGTTTGGGTGTTGCAGGATACAAACATCAAAGGATTAACCCTAAACTCACGAGGGTGTGTCTAAAATCATATTGAAATTGGAAGATTGAGCCCAGTTTGGGTGAAAGAGCCATTTGCACAATGTAAAATCAGCTCTGAGACTTTGGGTGTATTGTAAGCCTAAACATTTAGCTTTGTAAATCTGCACATTCCCCATTTGGGTCCGCTGCATCACAGGGCTAAAACTACAGATCATTCCACACAAGTAAGAAGTATAGTGTGGTTACTTGAAGGATGAAGAGGTGAAACCAAAAACAGAATCAAATTAAAATCAGATATGAAAATAAAAAGTATGAAACATACAACTGAGAATCGGATATCTATGGCAAGAATTTATTTTTCTATACAGTTGGAGCAGAGCAAATGTAAAATGCACCGATACCTTTGTTCCGAAAATTCGGAAGATCAGAAAACATGTTTTGAAAGCAAGACGGACACACTGAAATCGTGGACCACAGCTCATGTTCATTTGTTTTTCTCAATTTATGTGAAGCCAAGCGGGCTTGCTTTTGTATGTTTATTTTCCTCTGTGTCATTAATGACGATTTCAGAGAGATGTTTTCAGAGCAAGTAGATATAGCCTTTTTCTGGATCGAGTGTATATTTTACATTTGTATTTATAGCGTAGAGCAGAAGTATACAACAGAAAAAATTTGCACAGGGTCTTAAACCTAAGGTTATCCCCAAGATGTGCTTTTCAAAATGCAGTTTTATTTCATT
Organism: Acanthaster planci; assembly: GCF_001949145.1. Next base: position 816,616 of record NW_019091361.1, read on the forward strand.
TTAATAAATGTTTATGATGAAGCGGTTTTCCCCAATCCTTGTTCAAAACTATCCAGCAGTTTCTCCACTTCCCCAACCTTTCCTCATCAATGGCAACATTTTCAAAAATTTTCCAGCCCCCCCCAAAAAAATACAAGGAAATCGAGATTAATTTCTTCATTTCTTGGACATGGCTCAATATTTTGGAAATTAGCAACCACGATTTATTAACTAATGACGTCCTTTTTCTTATGACACCACAAAATCTAGTTTAGCGTCACAGGCGACGAAGCACAAAGCTGTTCAATCAACCATGTCAGAACTGGTCTTGCACCACATTCACCATGGTCTCTGACAGTTTTCATACCTAAAAAAAGAGAAAAAAGACCAGTATGTCCTTCACCCAATTTTTATTCAGTGATTTAACATTTGGATGCTTATGCCTGTCTCGACCTAACCCCATTGTCCTTCGACATGCCCCCCCCCATTCCTTTTAACACAAGATTCAGCTCCGGTTCTCATCGCTCTCAATGCATTCCTGATTACCTCTCTCCGTCCTCTTAAGGTATCAACTGCAGCGACGATTCTGGCTCGTAGGTCATTGATGTCTTGAGGTGGCGACTTGTAAACTTGGTTTTTAAGTTGTCCCCACAAAAAGAAATCAGAGGGGTTGAGGTCAGGGAATCTTGGTGGCCACTCAATCTCATGGTTGATCGCAATTACTCTAGTGTTGAACATCTCTTATAGCCTTTCCCTTACGATGATCCGACGATGAGCTGGAGCCCTGTCCAGGGCCTACCATAAGCGGCGAAACATTCCACCGTGCTGTTCAAAGTGTTGCTATAGCCGCGGTACAATTTTGTCGTTGATAATCTCAAGGTAACATTCACCACTGAGATTGCCATCAAAGAAACTGTCCAGTGATGGTGCCATCCCCACACAGACCTATCCAAAGAGAAATCTCTCTGTTCATTTTTACATCAAAATTGAAGTTGATTGGGGTATGCATCGGATCGTATTTTCAGACATTCTGGTTATTGACTTGGCCATTCATGAAAAACGCTGCTTCATCCCAATCACATACTTGCGTACTTGGGTGGGACTAGAACCCACAACTTCCTGCTTAGTGCAGACGTCTTAACTACTCGACCACCGAGCCTGTAGATATTGGCTGGCTGGTTCAAGTCAGATGTAGCAGTGGGTACCGCGAACAACTATTTCCAAGGATGGATTTGCGCCAGGGAGATCTTAGTTAATTGAGTGACTGAGTATACAGTGTTATAATACACGTCGAGCAGGGCAAAAAAATCCAAAACTCTAAAAAAGTTTAACATCTCCCCGGTGTGAATCCATCCTTGGACTTGGAATAAAGGATGAAACTTTTTGTTGTTTACTAATAAATAGAAATGTTGACTTCATTGCCTGAAGTATTTTAAAGTAAAATATTGATACTTCTTTCAGTTTTTCGTTTTATCTTTGCTTCATCCTGTAACGGTAATGAGATCACATTATGTGTATTCGGAAAATCAGGGACCATTATAAGTTTATTTAATGCTTCAATTTGCCAAAAAGTAGGGTTTTTCAGAGTTATTTCGTAGAGATCTATTCCTTCGCAAGAGGCTTAGAATTTATTGTGGCATTGGAAACATTGCACAAGCACCCGTAAGTTCCCCCCCCCCTTTAGTTATTATGTATAGATGTAGTTGAGAACGAAATATATGTATATTTTGGCCTAGAGTATTTTTTCACCCCGGCCCCCTTGTTTGATGGAAACGTGTCTGAGGCTTTTGCTACACCAAAGAGTAGAGCGCCATGAGTCGAGTCTGTATGGAATTGATACGATTTCATCCTGGACTCGATCGTACAACTGTGCCATTGATGATCGTATTAGTGTTGCTCTCTACTTTGTACTTCGTTAGTCAGTAATTTGTTCATTTATTTTTCTCCTTTTTTATTCTGTTGAATCAGGAATTTGTAACTGCATGCTTTTTATGCGAGGGCGCTGTTGTCAAGAACCATTTCCCTTTATAGCATTGTGTTAAATCAATGTTGCACTGAACAACATGAATATTCACTGAGCACTGTTTCTCGCGTTTTATTTATATTTTAATCATGTGAACAAACGTAAATAGCAACGAAAATTGTGGGGGAAACCACACCTCTTAAATTGAACGTTTAAGTTGACTTGCAGTGAGTGAATCACTTAAAACAATCAATACCGGTAAACGACTTTGCTACAAAAGAAGGAAAGTGAAACTTGTTTGTATAAATTTGGTACATACAAAATTATGTATAATGCAATTTTATATTGAGATGTATAAGGACAAAGCTTAAAAAGAACCCCGGTTCCCAGCAGGGACGGTACATTTGTAAAGCTCTTTGAACTGTCAGTGACCCCTTCAGCCCATTTTCAGAATGTCAAAAGAGACCATTTAACAGGATCTGTCCGTGTTATAGCGTTGGTGTGTGCACAGAATCTGTATCGACAGGCAGTGGAATAAATGACTGTAATTGGAAAACTCCATGTTCATTTTGCTTGTCTGCTGATTGTATTCAGAAGGTGGTCCGACTTTAGATGTGTTATATGTCAGGGCGTAAGATGGACAGGGGCGGGACAGGGATATTACATGTAGTTTGTGCAGCAATTTGAAACTGGCGACTACGCTGCTTGGAACAAGTGCGCGTTCAATACCTCTCTCCAATTTCTAGACCTGCAAGGTGCTTCCATCTGGTTAATGGGGTGCGCCTAGGTGTCCAATTCATCAACAGGAGTGATCCGATACTGCAGTATATAATAAAGAAAATTTGAAGATTTTCCTTGTTCAAGTTTTAAAAAGAATGCCGCTGAGATTGAAGAGAATAGTATACCAAGCACCCCAATGCCCTAACTAAACAAATTAAAGCCACCCATGACCGACACATCTACCTAGCCTTGGCCACTTCCAAGGTCGTGTACCCAAAACAACGGAGCTATGGAGTGAAGACCAGAATCAGCTTGTAGAATACACACACAAATTCAGAAGCTTCTCCAGACAGAATATCAGTGACCAGCCATTCGATTCGTTGTTACCTGACAGTCAACAGAGTTTAACAGAATGATCTAGAGGCGAGAAAGGAAACAACGTGATTTAAAGCAGTCCGTTCAAATAACGAAGCTTCATAATTTATTAAAATTATGAGAGAAGAGACTTACTGACTTCATTTTAATACCAAAGACAAACAACTGACACAAATTTAATGACAGAAATTCTGATTTTTCAGGTCAGAACACTGAGCTCGATGAGCTCTAGTAACCAATTAAATTGTACGGACACCACAAAGGATTTTCTTCCCCCATGGTTAGACACTCTCACAATGCATGTTCTTATTCCTCCGTATAGTTACGGGTACCTCCCCATTTAAAATCTCTGAATAATCTCCGGCAGGCTAAGCAGCTGCAGCCTATTTTCCTGTGGTGCCCCCTCGAAAAAAATGTGTACAACCCGGGTGCTCCCCCCCCCCTCGAAATTAGCCCCAGTTACCCCACTGCTCCGCGGCATGATTGGCATTAGTACGGAAGCGTCTTGCGGAAGCGTACCGCTACCAAAGCGAAAAAAATTATTTTATCTCGTTTAAACGAGATATCGACATGTAATAACCATGTCGTTTAAACGAGGTAATACTAGGTCCTTTACGTTGGGCAGCAATAAGCTTCCGTATATCAGAGACCCGCCATCTGTGTTAAAAGGTTTACCTACGAGTAATACTACACTACGTGCCGGACGCACCAAAGCTTCACCGTACCAATATAATAACCACGGGCGTCTATTTCTACCTCCATAATCATGCATACTATTGTACCCGCAGCTTGCTTCCATAAATCGACAGCCTGATCTATCATTTGACAATATGTCATCACACAGGAAACCTCTCTTCAGGCATGACATCAGATAACAAGACACACAGACCCAGGAGGCGACATTGGTCACAATGCTGATGATATTCGTACGGGAAATTGCCTCAACAATAACCGAACCATTCCAGGACGCATCAACGACCTCAATTTAACCTGAGGGGATACCGTGGAAAGCTTCGCGTTTTACACCTGACTCGGGATAATGAACTCGAACACGAAGTGTGAATACCAGTTGAACATCCCTCAAGCGTGTACATGAACACCGAGAGCATAAATAATTATCGGAGCTCGCCATTTGTTGTGCAACCCAGCAGCAGCAGCTAGCATGGGAGCGTGCATCTGTCGTCCCTGCCATAACGAGAGCGGTATTCGTAGGGATTATAGGCCTCCATCGCACTGGATGTCAGATGTAAGTGATGACCGTTCGATGACCTGTTTGTCGATACCGGGAACACACGAGAGCTTGTGTCTGTACGGCGGGTGCAGTTTGCAGTGCCAGACGTGGTCTTTGACGCGACAGTACGAGGCAGGTATTCGATTCGTCGACGTCCGCTGCCGACATGTTAACGACCAGCTGGTGGTGTACCACAGCTACGTCTACCAACATGCCAATTTCGACGACGTCCTGAAGGCTACACTCGCTTTTTTGGACGCCCATTCTCAAGAAACCATTTTCATGCGCGTCAGGGCGGAGTACATCCCGGAGTACAACACCCAATTGTTCCCAGTGGCAGTACAAATGTACATTGACCGCTACCCATCAGCGAAGTTCTGGAGCGGACAAACGTTCCCCACCATGAGCGAAATCAGAGGCAAAGTGATGATACTCCGGGACTATTATGGACTGGCTACGTTTGGCTTACCTTATGCTAAACTCGATATTGAGGATATGTTCGATGTTAGTACTCTCCTGCCAAAGGATATCGCCAGAAAACGGGAAAGTGTAAAACGTCATCTCGAAAAAGCAATACGGGGACCGCCTTCCACTATGTACCTCACATACAGCAGTGGAACAGGAACCTTTGCTTGGCCAGTCGCAGTTGCCCGTAAGATCAACAAATTTCTTTGTGACTTCTTAGGCAGGCGCATCGGAAAAGACAAACTTGGGATCATTGCAATGGATTTCCCAAGTTCTGAACTCATCGGCAAAATAATAGACTCTAACTTTGAATAAGGTTTCTAGTTGGTTTGCAAAAAAAAAAAAGAAGAAAATGTACCTTTAATGTGAATGTTATAGGAAGAATTCAAAGATGCTTCGGAAAAAATGTATGAAGTTAATGATATTGTCAAGGACCGTGTGAGAAGTTTCGTGCGAATAGACTGATTTTGGTCAATCACACGTAACTCAGAACTTTTGGAGATATCAGAATGGTTCGTGTTTATGTTGTAACTTACAGCCCAACACTTTCAAAAGATGAATCATTAAATACACATAGAAAGAAATTCTACTTAAGTGAATGGGAAACTGAAAATGTTCCATCACAAATTACACTAAACATTTATTTCTTAAATATCATGTTTGATCCCCCCCACACGTAAGGGGCAGAGCTGGGGTGTTATCCAACTTGACTCATTACAAAAGAGATGAGGTTACAGAACCCCAACTAGCAACTCCTTTATATCGAAACAATTGACAAAAACACAAATGGCAACTGGTGACGCCTATATGAATCTTTTGTATGTGAACCGGTTGACGTCTTGACGCGCTACAAAATTTTACCAGGGCAGTTGAAAAACGGCTAACAGAAGAACTCATGGAGAAAAAATAAAGTACTGATGTCTAAACTCAAAAGTTGTGCCTCCTTAAACATTTTATGGGCGTCAGAATAATTTGCGAAAAAACCGCATCCAGCAGCTTTTTCTGGGGAAAAAATCGATATTAACTGGCTATGTTTTGGTCGGTGTAAACTGAGTACTTTTGGAGGAACTTTATTTCAGAAATTATCACTCCTAAGCCCGCGGTGCCTCGGTATAAACGTACGGGGCGTCACAGTGCAGTGTGCAGTTTTGCTGCCCGTCGTACCTCGAGTTGAAGAAAACATCCCCTACTAGCGGTGCTGACATTGTGTGATCCAATCCCGACCCCCCCCGGAAACAGGTTTAGATGATTTTATGGACCCCCCCCCCGAACTCGGCTGTGCCTCGGTCGATTTTTTGGAAACTTGGCATGCATGTGTAAAGGCTCTGGATGGGTAATTACAATTAATGTGAAGTTTGAACTCAATCACCACGTTTTGGGCTGACCCATCTCGGGACATGCGCACTGAGCCAGTACGGTATGTCCAGTTTTCACAGAATTTGGTGTCAAAATGACCGCAAAGAGTTACTCTAAAAACTCATCTCCTGAAAAAAATGTACTGCGGTGATATCGGGACAAATAGGGGCCGGATTTCCCCAGCTCTTTCAGGGTTAATCAGATAAAGAGATGTAGTCGTTTTAGAATTGTCTCAGTTTTCCTACAAGAAAAAAAAACTGGATGGTTATGTATACAGAAGGCATGTAATTTTCTTAAACAGTAGCGCGTATCGAGGTTGAGTCCGAAGGAAAAGGGCAATTATTTTTGTCTGAACTGATTTTTCTTATTGTAAAAGAGCTCCCCTCTTAAATGAGGTACTGGAAGCGTTTCTGAAAATGTTTTGGCCCTTTCTGTTCTATTTGCCAAAAAGGTTGCGGCAACCTGGGGCAATACGTTGAGCTCACGACTCCGACAATTCAGGTGCTCGTACTTTCGAATTCTTCGCAAAGGTTTTCAAGCAAAAGTCAATGTGACATATCGCTTGGCAAAGTGTAAGCTAGAGCTTTTACAGAGGAATTTATTGTTTCCCCCTGTCGCCTACTTAATTGAGCTGTAAACTGTGAAAGTATTCGATGGAGTTAACGCCCTCCAGTGTCTAATATATAAAGGAGTAATTTCTTCGCGGCATGACATGACGCCATTTTTTTAAAGTTAAAATCTTATCCAGCTAATACCCTGGATCACATTTCCTAATTACAATCAAAGTAGTAATTGCGGATCATCTAAAGAGGGAAAGCTGACGTAATATTCACAGCAAACATATAAACACAGACGTCAAAGGTGCAACACAAAGTAACTATGACACAAGAAGAAAAATTCCTTTCCAAAGTTACTATATGTACTGGAAGCCAGGCTGTAAGAAATAAAGCAAGTGAAGTCATCCTCAGGGACGAGGTTGATTCGATTAGTCGTCAAGTTATTCGCTCCGAGCAGAACATAAGAGGGCGTGTTTTTTGGTATTTTTTGGCATTGATCTCTATAATGGAGATCAATGGTACTCACCCATTGATTTCCATTTTATCCATTACATATAATGGAGATCAATGTACTCACCGCATATACTTGCGCGCCATGAGGCGCCCAAGTATATGCGCGTTTGACGCGGAACACGCTGAGTGCGCGTAACTAATTTATCCCGGCATGTACGTGTATGATTTTTGCGTACGCGCAGAACGCGTGCAAGAACCCGCTTATAACCACCTGTCCTTTTTTTGGCGATTAGAGTGCACTTCAGCTCGGGGCAGATATGGCCTCTGCCCCGAGTGCTTGCCAACAGTACCCCGGCTTGTAACAGGGTGTGCCGGGTGCACATGGGTAACCTCGAGACGCCCAGGCAATAACGCAGTGCAATAACTAAGGGACCAAGGATGGACAGACTCGAACCATGGTTTCCGAGGCACATTTAGCGGGGGAAGCAGAACTTCAAGTTTGTTTATGTGACCTTGTACAGATTTTCTTTATAGGGATAAGGCTAATGGGGGGCGTTTTCCACGCTTTGGGAAGACAAAGAAAAGTAATCACCTTTCTCTCCTTAATAAAAAAGAGGTTTTTTCACTCAGAGGAGGGTCAGAGGAGGGCATGGCCCTCGTTACCCCCTGCTAATGGGAGGAAGCAAGATGGCTTCAATATTTCAAAATGGAAAAAACATTTTAGAGTCAAAACTAAGGTATCTCCAAAAAGCCGTATAATAACCTAATTAATGGAAATATCTCTTGAATCCATCTATTAACACACCACACATTGAAAAAAAATGGAAGATTAAGACCCTTTATTTGATGTGTCTTCAACACCTGATGAATTTAGGTATTCGTCAAGGTTTTCTAAACAACTTGCTCACTATAGTCTGAAGCCCCAAAACATTTTTGACAATAAATGAGAGATATCTAATTTTTGATCTGTTATCCTTCCCCCTGCTTTCCAGAAGCGTGTAAAAAGCACCAAATTGTAACATCAACCCTCAGACAGGCAATACAAAATTCAAAGCTTTTGAACCCCGAAAAACAGTTTGCCTACCCCCCCTCCGAAAATTTGGTTTGGATCTGCCCCTGCGTCTGTCCCGTGTCTTGCACAATTTATGCACCGAAACTTGTTTACAATCTACGTACAGGACTATTCAGCTTATTATTCTTAATAATATGTGCCTAAATGATGTGTACGTAGGTGACACCTTACTCACACATCATGTACCTGATGACTTTTTAATGCATGTTCAACCATGGAAGTGAACGTAGCCTAGCCGGGTAGAAGATCTAACATCTTGTGATGGTATCACATTAAGTTTGCTTATCATCCAGTCTTCATGTGGTACTTGCGTAAGGACAGGCCCAGAAGTAAATACGGGGGGAGGGGGCTTGTTTTGGGGGCCTAAAAATGGATTTTTTTAGGTAGCCTTTTATGGCCTTTCTGAAGGAATTGCTAAATTTGGAAGCTTTTGCACGCTTTTTCAAAGACGGAAATGAAATAGGCCCGAAAATTAACCGTTCTCATCATAAAACCAATCTTTTTTTGATTTAGGGTCCTTTGCCCCCGGAGACACACACACTCAGATTCGGGCACTTTCATTTCTAATTTCTAGACCACCACAAATTTTGACCACCATTGTGCCAATAACGTTTCCAGAAAATTCAGCCTTGGTTGGCAACAATTTCTGCTTCAAAATGCCCATTTTACATATCTGTCTTATAAATTGGGAGACAATTCTATTTTGCAGTCAATACAAATACATGTACATGTATCTACTATTTTACTGTAATAGTGTTTTAATATTTGCATAAGATTTTTAATACTTTTTATAAACTGTTCTTTTGGTTTTGTACGTGCGGCCACCTATAGTTTTGCAACAATGGCTGGCCAAAACAAGTGCTTTTGACCTAGCAAAACAAAGATCTGTTGCGGGTTTCTGCAGCGTGAACCGAACGTGCATTTGTCTTGCGGGATGCCTCGTGGGTGATTGCTTCAAGTTCACTGAACATCCATTACATTTAACAAGTGTGAAAGAGAAGCGTTGCGAAACTGTAAATCAATTCACTCTGTCGGGCAATAATTAAACAACTGTAACTACACTGTAAGAAAGAGAAGGGTATTTCGTTATTCAGCTTCACTGTGCAGAAATCATCGCTTTTAGTTAGAAGAGATGTTAATGTGGGGGGAGGGACGCACAGGGCTGGGGCACGTGCCCCAATGGAGGTCCATGCTCCCGGGTATTCCCACACTGAATCTTTGAAATGTACACAGCGTATAATAAAATATGCACGAGCCGCAATTAATCAGCTTTTGTGCACCCTTGAAATAATGCCCGCATCCCTCAGGTTCCCCCTACCAAATGTCAACCTACTTAATTACGCCTCTGTTCATTAGTATACCTTTGAGCCCCGAAAGGGGATCATATCAAAACCTAACATCATACACCTTGACTGTTTTCACTAGCATCTCTGTAAATCAGAATGTATTGTGGGCAAGACGGTATTGTTGGGTTCGGCAATTAAGACTTGAAACTTTGCATGGTGGAAGGTACATGAGATTTTTGCTTGTGAGTACACCATAGAATAAATCTCTTTTGGATGAGGTGTGGTTCTTAGAAGAATCAGTAAGTGTTAACTCGACGTTTCGGCCAGACTCTCTGGCCGTCCTCTAGAGAGTGTGCCAGACTCGGTTGTTGTCTTAATGGCGCTTTCAGCTACTAAAGCTATTTGTGCCAGTAACTATACGTTTATTCTTAACCTTTATTAATCAGCATCACATGACGGAGTTAGGAAGAAGGTCCAGTTTTTAGAGGCAGGAGGAAACCAGAGAAAACCTGTGAGAGCGAGTATGGACTGGAAACAAAATGCACTTAAAGCCAGGGCCAAGCCGGGACTTAAAGCTGGGCCTCAATGGTGCAAAGCCAGGAAAGAACCACTCAGCTAACCCGCTCCCCCGATGCCGGACTCAAATGGAGATAAAAGTAATTTGGAGGCGGTGGAGCATGAAGTGGTAGTCGCGGGTTGGGTAACTGCTGTGTGTGCGTGGGCATGAAGGTGTTGGATCCTGTGGTGGTGCGGGGATGCAGAAATGGCGGGAAACCTTGAGTTCGGGAATAGGGGACCCTTATGCCAAAGGGGAGAGGTGGTGATGTGGCTTCGGGTAGAGAAGACCCTAACACCTGGGGTGGTTGGTATGGGTTTCGGATATAGGGGACCCTACTGCCCGGGTTGGGTGTCGTTTTGAGGTGCTAGTAGTGTGCATGGTCGGAGATCACGAAGGGCTTCAAGTTCTGGCTTCGTGAGGTTGCAATGGACTTAGTCGGTTTGGCGTGGCGAAGGGCGTGGCAGATCTTGACGCGGCTGTCATCGGCCGTGGTCGTGTCAAGCTTGCGTAGTGCTGGTTGCGTGGCTTTGATGATGTCGACTAAGGGGATGAAGTGTGATGGAGTGGCGAAGTTCATGCCTAGGGACAGGACATCCGTCTCTGCGGATGACAGAGTGCGTTGGCTGAGGCTAACGACGGTGTAACTGCGGATTTCGTCTTGGCTACGGAGGTGGGCTAGGCTGAGAGGGGCGTAGATGACAATCACCTTCGAGATATATAGAAGGTCCTTTAGGCTCAACCTATTGGAAAAGATAAATAGATGATCTCATTTTCCGGTAGGAAATGGGGTGCGCGGGTTGTGTAACTGCTGCGCGTGCACATGGGATCTCCTATATCTCCGGTCCTAGCTAACATCTTCATGGAAGAATTCGAAACGTCATCACTCCTCACCGCCGACCCCAAACCCTCCCTATGTTCATCAGCCTTTCCAAGCCCAAGGGCGATAGGGTCTTCATATGACTGCGCTGTGTTGACGACACATTGGTCATATTGCGCCATGGACAAGGTCACCTCCAAGAATTCCTCGAGTATCTCAACCAGCACACCCACCATAAGGTTCACCGAGAGAAAGACCAACAACCCTCCCTCCTGAATGTCCACCTGTCCAGGAACCCAGACGGCAACCTCAACCACCGTGTCCACAGCTAGCCCATCCACACCGGTCGGTACCTGCACCAGAGATCCTTCCACCACCGAGCCATCAAAACCTCAGTCAACCGCACCCTCGTCCGTAGAGACTTCGAGATCTGTGACCAGAGCAACCTGCGCCAAGAACTCCAGCACATCAAGACCACCCTGCAAATGAACGGGTACCACCACAAGCGCATCAGTCTTTCCAAGCCCCCTTCCAAGGGCGCTAGGTTCTCCTATACCCAAAGCCCCCTCTTCTCCAGCGGCGTTATGGTCGCCTATACCAGAAGCCCCCCCCCCACAGTATGTCTACCGTACCTGGGCCCCACTTCCCACCCACTCCATAGTATCCTGCACTCGACCAACATCTTAGTCTATCACTCGGCACTCAACAAGCTGCAGTCTGTACTCTACACCCCAAGGACAAGCACCCACCCAGCAGTCGCCCCGGTGTTTATCGCATTCCATGTAAATGCGGCCAAGCAGACATCGGAGAAACCGGCAGGAACCCTCCCCACCAGGCTCCAAGAGCACCGCGTGCAAGGCCATCGTCAAACATGCATACTCCTCGGACCACCGCATAAAGGAGGACGATACGCCCATGCGCAGCAAACTGAAAAACCATAAACAGTGGACGGGGTCAATTCTGAGGTATTTTCAAATTGATGATTATAATGAATGATTCTTTATCAATGCAGGTAACAAACAGGAACAGTTGGCAATCTGGCAGCGCAAGTCGGTGCCCCATCCACCCTTGGCCACTCAACTGTGCGGGGCGTACAGTTAAAAAAAGGAAAGACATGCAATCACGCTGAATTTGCCATTTTGAAAATTGGAACGAAAGTTTCCTGCATATTCAATTACCAATGTCAATTTATTTCAATTTCTACACACTAGTGCAACTACCTGTACTTGGATGCGCTGATACCGTGAACTTGTCAAAAGTTATTGACCCCCGAGGAGTGGCCTACGTGGAGTACACAGTGCTGGGGGCACTCAGTGGATTTGGTCACGGTTCAAACGCTGACCCAGGATGATTTTCTGAGAAAGCGCCCGGGTCTCAAGCGGGGAGGGGGCGCTCCCCTTCCCCATCTTACGCCACCATGTGCTGTCAATAATGAAAGCGACAAATGCACGTCCGAAGAAAGAAGACTTTGAAGTGATTTTTTAATTGCAGTTTGATGTCTTTACGAGCAAAAAGGGCTTAACTGAACACTGTCAAGGTTGTTACTGATTAGTTGAAGAGACCGTTTAGGAGGTTTGTTACCGCCATATCAAATTAATATCTAATCAACCTTTGATAATGCTCCAAGCAGGCCTGGACGTCACCAATATTTAAGATGCAAAGTGGACGAGTAAAGCACACTCGCTCCGCCAGCAAACCTCAGCTTGAAGATCTGCGACAGGTAAGTCAAACTTTTCTACTTTCCCTTTCCCCTGCCTTTGAGGTGGTGTGAACATCCATCGTTGTACCACACATTTGTGCCGTAGCTGCACAATATACTTACGTTCAATTTCAATGTGCAACTTTTTAAATATATGAAATTTCTAGGACGAGAAATAATTATCAATGCTTAAACAACTGTCTCTTTGCGGTATTATAGCAGCCATAAAACAGTCGTCGAATTACTTCCACCCACCATTTAAAAAAGGTTTTGTCTTTTCTTCGTAGGAATTGGACAAAAAATCTTTCACAGCAAAACACTTTCCATTGCCTTCTGAAACAAAGTTTCTCATAGTAAACCGTGTTAAGTTAAGCAATGTTCAGCCTTAACCGAAAACGATAGCTGAGTTCGGACGGCTTGTTCTTGTATGTTCACGAACATCGTTAGATTTGTTGTTCGTGGGTCGGCCGCTCGACCGCCTGGACCAAACAACCGGTTATTATTGCTGCTACTTAGTGGCAAGTCACACGCATATGGTGGCGTCCATTTTACATTACTTGAGAGTTAATGTTTGAACAGGATGAATTCTTCTCAGATTCTTGACTGGACATCGTCGCAATGCATCATTATCCACTTTAATCAGGAACATTCGTTTCTGTGTTGTGGAAAACAATTGATGTTAATTTTGCAAATCTTCTCACCGTCCTTGGCCTTGGAGGCCATTTCTCTACTTTTTGTAGCTGTTCAAAAATCTAAATCTCACGAGTTTTTGGTGGTGTGGGATCCTTTTCCGAGAACAGTGTTCTTGATTAGTGTTCCCGCATCGGATTCTGCGCAGGAATAAGAGATGACCAAGTACTTTTACACAGAGATCATAAACTATTTTGATCTCTGATATGGAAGCGACGTCCTTTAGGTGCGTGCACAAGTTTATGTGCGTTCGGTGCACAGGCAGTAGCCGATTTTACGAAACTTTTCACAATGGCGTATCTACATGGACTACAGGCTCGTTAGTAAAACTATCCCATTTTCCTCTGAGTGCCACAAAATTGTGCGATTATGTCAATTTTATAAACATGAATACGAAATGTTTGATTTGGAATTGCTGATAGGCCTATGAGTTAACCCGTGGTTATATTCGCTCCTATACAGGAGGCAAACGTTGGTCATGGCATCAGTTGACTCATCAACCCCACTCCCTGATTTGAACGACAGTGACACAAGCTCGGGCCTAGAGATAGTTATCGATCCTGTCTACGGCAAGCCCATGCAAAAAGGCATCGGCATTGTCACCTTTGTCATCGTCGCTGTCGGTCTTGTGGCCAACTCGGCTGTCATCTATGTCGTAATGCGACACCGTGACATGCACACCACTTCTAACTTTGCCTTCGCTAATCTGGCTCTTACCGACATTCTTTTGCTTATTTGTCAAGCGTTGTCCTCCTCCCTGGATATTTTTGGCGTTGGTGTGTCGGTATACCTCAACTGCTGGCCGACATTCTACTCTCGATACGTACGTAAAACTATTTATGTTTGAAGGTCTAGAGGGCGTACTCTGTTCGTTGATTTAAAGCTGGCGTTAAATAAGTGCTTCAAAAAGACCACATGGATTCCCTTTTCCGATTATATGGACTGCTTCGAGTGGTATATGGTAAAAATGGTAAAACTAGTCTCTCAAGGTAATTCGTTGTAATTCAAATTTGGAAATCATAGAGTAATAAATCATTAGAGTGGCCACCCACGGTATAGCCTTGCTCAAGGCGTTCGTCGTTAGCCACACAGTACTGGCTAGTCTTGCACCAAGACTGGTTTTACTGTTTTGGCCAGTGAACCTTACAGGCGACATACGGTGGCGAGCTCAGCTGAATAGTGTTATACCAGTAGAGCACGCTATATTTATCAGGGGCGAATTGCTTGAAAACCAGTCTTGTAGAATCTGGCAGGAGGCCGTGTCCGAATTAACTTGGCCGTGGCCTGAAATTATGCATGAGTCTGTGGAAGTGGCCACAGACAGTTCTCATAGGCTGTGTCCGAATCCCTCCGCTACGGCTGGAAATTACGCATGATTCTATGGCAGTGGCTGCGGTCAGTTCCTTCGGACACGACCTGTTTAAATAGAGTCGTGTGTAATTCCAAGCCATAGCCAAGTAATTTGGACACTGCCTTTATCCAAAAAAGTCCGAAAATATCTCACGCCCTCAAGTTACCATGAATAATTGCGCATGCACACTGCTGCCGAAAACCACAGTTTCCATGGTCTTCGGCAGTGCGTACGTGCAATATGGGCATTTCAGTGCACGAAATCTGTCGACCCAACGCGCGTTTGGAAACAGTCGACAGATTTTGAGCACTATGATTGGTGAAGAAATAATGTTTTGTTTTAAAGTATCTCATAAGAAAGAACAAGAGAATGTATATCTCGTACAAACGAACTCTGGAAAATGTATCTCATGAAAACGAAGTTGTAAAAAATATATTTCATAAACATAAAATTCGAAAAACATACTTTCTTTGTTGAAAATTTGTACTTGATGGCACCACAGGGCTCCCGTCAGCGTGCAGTTTTGGGGTACGTTGCACTTCTATCATATCCAGCTCTGAAAGCTCTGGTACCCAACTCGAGATCTTGTTTTGTACTTATAAGGAAAGCTAGGAGTTCGCTACTTTCCTCCGACATAAAGCAAGCGAAACAAAAGCCATTTTTATAGTCTGCCGGGGACTAGCTCGCCTCGACAATTAGGTTTTAAAAGTTCCAGTGCCGTTTCCACTATTCACTTTCAAACCTTGTTATAGAGTAGACGTATTAATCTTTATAAGTGCAACACTACAAATAATTTTAATTAAGAGTAACAAAAAATCCAGTGGTGAAGTATGAACCCCATTCTAACAACTCCTAGCGATGACAACCTATACCGCATATCCTATACTGAAGGTTAACTGCGCCCTCAATGCTTTTTGACGTATACTAGGTGGTTGGCGAGGCCACGGCTCTGACCTTGGCGATGATGTCATACGACCGATGGAGACTAGTTGCTTACCCACTGGAGGCCGTGAAGCACGCCCGAAGACGCAAACGGGCCTTTCTGTTCGGTGTATTGATGCTTTGGACCGGTGAGGGACATCAAGGCGTAATTAAGTAGAAAAATAAGCAACCAAATACAAAACCAAGTCAAAATGAAAAAAGTATATATTTTGAATTAATATTGTTTCGATGGGGGACAATATTTTGTTGACGCTTTTAACTCTTTGACTGTTACTTTTTTCACCCCACAGCTTCACTTGTCCTGTATTCTCCCGTCACCAAATACGCGATTAAGGCCACAGCTGATCATTCGAACTTACCCCGCCGCTTTATCTATTGTACCATGTATTTCCCTTGGGAACACGGTCTGAAGCTTTTCGAAACCTTTACTGCGACTTGTACGTACATCATTCCACTGATCTTCATTTCTATATGCTACCTGAAGATTTGGCTTAAACTTCGAGAGAAGAAACCAGGCCAGGATAGGGCCGGCATGAACTCCAGTTCTCGACGCATGCGCCGAACCCTCCGTTTAATCTTAATCGTAATCGTAGCTTTTGCATTGTCATGGTTGCCCTTTCGAGTATTTATTATTTGGGTTGTATGGGATCCTTCGTTTCTGGCAACTACGAGCATTTTTCAAATCTTTTTAGCTGTTTCGGGTTTAATCCTTTACTTGAATAGCGTCATCAACCCTTTCATATACCCGTTTGCCGGTACCGGTTTTAGGAAGCACATTCACTGCCTGCGCACCCGAGAACAGACGCCTACATCAAGAACAACCAAGATGTCTGCCGTGGCAGCCTCATCTTCGATTAAGAACACAAACGTGATGAGTCTGAGTGTAATCAGCTAAATGTCAACCAAGCTGCAACACGACTCTCTTTGCTTAACTTAGTCACGAAGTGTGCCTAGAGTCGAATCAAGTTCAACTGTACCTCTGTCAAGGACAACGTCAATGTCCTAGCCAGGCAAGTCACTGTGATACCTTTCCTGGGAATTCCAACAAAAAGATCACCACGGTTCTTATGTTCTACAGTCACTGTTTGCTTAAATTACAGCACGTACATGCACGTACACTGTTAAAAATTGTGTTGTGCTCAATGCGTTTTCTGTAAAATGTATCAGAAATTAACAGAGAATCTTTGTAACGGGCGTAACAAATTAATTGTAAATCACTGCACAGTGATTTTTGTGTGTTACAACAGAACCCACGTAAAATGTTTTGTAAATTTACAGTTTTCCTCTGTAATATGAATTAACATAAATTTGCATATTGAATTTGGTGAAGAAAACCAGTCTCATAAAGTTTTCTCGTGTTTCCCGTTATTGCGATATTTCCCATCGTCTTGCGTTCCAAAATATAAGAACTGCTAACAAGTATGTTTTTGACCTACCATCCAGCCAACTGTGACTAAATTTGAAAGAAAAAGCGATGCACATGTAAGTGAGCTGCGTGCCATTATAGATTAGTCTAGGAGCAACCATGTAAATGTACATATGTGTATATTACTTCTGCATAGGGAAAGCATGAGTTTGCCGACCAGATCGGTTCATAGGCTTATATGAGGTAAGATTTCTTTCGTATATGGCATTTTCTGAAACAAAAAGATAGAGATAATAATTTACTCTCCACCATTGGCTAATAGGAACGCAACTTTAACGTCAGCACACTAACATCAAAGTCTAGACCGCAACCATTGACCCTGGCATAGATGCTGTACATCATGGCTAATGATAGGTTAACCAATGATGCTATACCTCGATTAAATACGATTGGTCCAAAAAGACAAATTGACCGTCGTCGACTGGTGTGTAGGACAGATGAGGACATTTGGATTTGACTGTCTATCGAACTTGTTAGTTGCGGTAGATCGTCCTATGAGGCTGCTACACCAATTAAGCTTTTTACACTGCCAGTTTGTGAGAGTCACTAAAGTATAGAATTATGGCTAGACTACTTTTCACAAGCATAAATTCGTCAAATCTGAAGTACGCCAACACATTAAATGACTCAGATGTTTTCTTGTAATCCATTATCATTCAAAACTGCAAGACACGCCATAATTAGCAGTTCCAAAAAGTTTCAAGGTAGCTTAGCGGGGATGAAAGTGGGGCGTTAAAATACTACTTGTTTGCGCTTAGATTCATGTTTAAAATGTTCAATGTTCTTAATTATGTGTAATACTGTTGTATGTACATTTAAAACACATGACACCTGGTTAGTTTTAATGCACTAAATGTACCTGCGCAGGATCCTTCAATCAGTTATAAAAATCAGATGAAAATTATTGTGTTTGAATATTCGGAAAACTTCTCTGAATGATAACATGAAATATCTGCGGAAATATCTACCATCATTTTTCTATAAAAGGCAATCTTTTATCTGTCTCAGTAAATAATACTGCATCTAACTGTTCATCGAAATACTTAAGCTCAATACGGGCGATTCACAGTAGTGCACCTTCAAGAGTTTGCAATGCGTTGGCCAATCACAGTGCGCGAAATTAAATATGGGTCGACAGATTTCGCGCGTTGTGATTTGCCAACGCGTTGCAAACTCTGGGAGGCGCACTATTGTGAATCGCCCGTATTGCAGCAATTTGTCTTTTCATGAAAACATTTTCAAGGGGGAAATCAAATTCAATTCTAGACCTTGGCAACTTTTTCTTTACTAAAAACAAAGAGAACCACCAGTTTAGATGGACAAATGCACATCACCGTATAAATATCATAAACGTGTTTATCTTTAAAGGCCGATTTGGTTTGACACCAGACTCATAAGTGTATACAGCCCTGCTGGTCCTGAGAGACGACTCTGCATACACGTATTTGTACTGTAATCTTCGCACTACTGTCTTCTTTGTTATTTGAATCAAGTAATTCTGTATTAATACGAAATTAACTTGTGTTACTAATTATCACTAATCACCAATGTATGAATAAAAAATCTGGACGAAAATAAATATACCCAGCTTGATGCTGTACGTCTGAGGTTTTGGGTTTACTAAAACACGCACAGAGAAGAGAGTACGACTTGTCACAAGCAGTTAAATGGTCCTTCCGACCGCGACAGATGTCACAGAAAGTGAGCGGCGGGTAGGGATTGGGGAATGTATTCAACGCGTGTGACACTACTCGTCGACTTTTTAAAAGTATAATTTTGCTATCGCTCGTGTGATGATATCCACTGTAACAGCCCAAGTCAATTCAAGACTTTTATCACGAAATCTCATTGTCTTAACCTTCTGCTGTATGGTGTGCGTTCGATAGTCTCAACATCGCTCTCAACGGTATCTTTGCTACGTTTCTGTAACCTTGTGGTGCTGTTCATTCAGTGTAATTTAACGCAAATGCAAACATACATTATGCGTTTCACAACCACTTAACTTAAGTCCAGAAGCATCAAATACCAAACCATTGGCAACAAATGCACAACGGTATCGAGGAGACTGAAAGTAAGCTGAACTGAATCTGCATAGTGGGAACTACTCTACCAACCAACGGGAGATTATGAGACGCTGGTGGGAGCAGACATACCGGCCCTTTCTCAAGGTGTTGAGCGTGCTCAGAACTTTGCACGCATGCTCAAAAAAACGAGCGCATGCTCAAAACCACTGGCCTCTATTTTATTATAGAGATCAGTGCTGAAAACTGGTAAAAAGGACCAGTATGTTTGTCGCCACCAAGCGTCTCGAATTCTCCGTTCTGTATAGTTACTGCACTGACTTCACTTCCTTGGCAGCATCTCTCGACGGGTCCAAATTACATGGCAATTAAATAATTGGGCTGCTTAAACACAAAATCTGTTTAAGAGCGAAAAAACCTAACTTAAAAACAAAGGTTACCAGGTCAAACTCTATCTGATAGCCAAAAGACAGCTAAATTCGATCCCAAAACAATAATACATCACATGGATTTGGGCTGGTTACCTGATTTATCAAGCAAGGTTTTCTCGCGCTTAAGCAAATTTTGTGCTTAAGCAGCTCTATGAAATTTGCCCCCCCCGGCCGGTATTGGCAGCAAGTACGGTAAACGCAGTTTACTACACCTCATAAATATTCATGAGCAAATCGGAGCACGTCATTGGCCGATTCCACCTCGTGTCTGGGAAATAATACGCCCCCAATTGACGTCATACTGGTGAGTATCCACCTCGCTGCCGTGCGGTAATTTTTTTTGGTAGCATCAAAAAATCTCTCTGGAGCCCGCCGCGTAAAGATGTAGTTTGTATCATTTAATCTTTACGTAACCAGTCTGGATATGTATCCTTATAACTATTACAGTAAAGAACCAAAGCGTATGTCTGAACATGACCTTATTGTGCTGAATAAAATTCAAAATCAATGAAAGCAGTTATTGACAAGGCAGGTCAGTGAGGCTCCCGAAAAAATACAGTCAGACAAAAAAACTGGATTTTGAAGAGGTTTCTCATTCAGAACTTGAAGAATTAAACATTTCATTGAATATTTATGACATGCAGTAAAACAAATACAGCACGGAAATAGTGGCAATTATACTGGTCCCGAGGTGCCGGTGTAGGTCAGTTTGACTACCTTCCGATGTACTACTTCCCCTAAAACCACGCTGTATTTGTATAACACTGGCTCTCACGTTATTTTCAGTCGCAGTGATCATGTTCTGGGGCAGCTTCTTACGTTTCCATACCGTACCCAAGCTAAACAAATGGACTACACGCATAATGTGTAGCTATACAATGAATTTCGGGACTTTTCTTAAACTTTGTGTTCTTCTTCAGAGTACGAAAATTCTCTTACATTCCTATTCGGTTAAACGCGTTGAAAAGTGCACTTCTTGTTGCTTGTTGCTATTCACATGAACAAACCCATGAACAAAATCGCAAAAACCTTGATGAAAAAAATTGCTCTGTACACGCGTTATGTATGATTCCTACTGCAACCAATCATTTGCTGCCCCTTTGGGTTATTTTCCCA
>NW_019091361.1:840007-851832 GCF_001949145.1 Acanthaster planci
TAAGTATGAAAGAGAAGCGTTGCGAAACTGTAAATCAAGTCACTCTGTCGGGCAATAATTAAACAACTGTAACTACACTGTAAGAAAGAGAAGGGTATTTCGTTATTCAGCTTCACTGTGCAGAAATCATCGCTTTTAGTTAGAAGAGGCGTAACATGTATGGAGGGTCACGGGGCTGGGGCACGTGCCCCCAATGGAGGTCCATGCTCCCGGGTATCCCCACACTGAATCGTTGAAATGTACACAGCGTATAATAAATATGCACTAGCCGCAATTCATCGGCTTTTGTGCACCCTTGAAATAATGCGCGCATCTCCCAGGTTCCCCTACCAAATGTCAACCTACTTACGCCTCTGTTCATTAGTATACCTTTGTGTGCTGGACTCAGTTGTTGTTTTAATGGTGTTTTCAGCTACTATTTTTCAGCGAAGCTATTTGCGTCAATAACTAGGCTTATACGCTTATCCATAACCCTTCTTAATCAGCATCACCTGACGGAGTTAGGAAGAAGGTCCAGTTTTTAGAGGCAGGAGGAAACCGGAGAAAACCTGTGAAAGCGAGTATGGATTGGAAACGAAATGCACTTAAAGCCTGGGGTAAACTGGGACTCCAACCAGGGCCTCATTGGTGCAAGGCGAGGAGAACCATTACGCTAACCCACTCCCCCAATGTTGCACTCGAGTGGAGAGCTGGGTTATAAAAGTAACCCGGAGGCGGTGGAGCATAAAACGGTATTCGCAGGTCGTGTAACGGTTGCACATGGCATGAAGGTGTTGGATCCTGTGGTGGTGCAGGGATGCAGGATTGGCGGGAAACCTTGAGTTCGGGAACAGGGGACCCTTATGCCAAGAGGGGAAAGGGGGTTATGTGGCTTCGGGTAGAGAAGACCCTATCGCCTGGAGTGGGTGGTATGGGTTTCGGGTACAGGGGACCCTACTGCCAAGGATGGGAGTGGTCTTGAGGTGCTAGTAGTGGGCGCCAGATATCGCTTAGCCTGCAACAGATGTCTTTGTGCGGTTTGGTTTGGCGTGGCGAAAGGTGTGGTGGATCCTGACGTGAATGTCATCGGCTGTGGTCTTGTTGAGCTTGCGTAGTGCTGGTTCTGTGGCTTGGATGATGTCGGCTAAGGGGATGAAGTGTGATGGAGTGGCGAAGTTCATGCCTCGGAATAGGACATCCGTCTCCGTGGTTGATGGGTGCGTTGGCTGGGGTTGACCACGGTGTGTCTGCAGAGTTCGTCTTGGCTACGGAAGTGGACTGGAAGGGGTGCGAATGACGATCACCTTCGAGATATAGGAGATCCCTATAGGTTCGTAGTGTTGGAATGAAGATATTGATGATCTCATCTTCCAATAGAAAACAACCCCCGATATGGCTGTGCTATGTTGACATCACATTCGTTATGGCCCCATGAATAAGATTGTTTTCACGAAATCCTCGAGTATCTCAATGAGCAACACCCCACCATCAAGTTCACCACGGAACAAGTACAAGAAAGACAACTCTCCTTCCTGGATGTCAACCTATTCAGGAACCCAGACGGCACCCTTAACCACCGTGTCCACAGCAAGCCCATCCACACCGAGTGGTACCTACACCAGAGATCCTTTCACCACCCAGCCATCAAGACCTCAGTCAACCGTACCCTTGTCCGCAGAGCCTTTGAGATCTACGACCAGAGCCAAGAACTCCAGCACATCAAGACCACCCTGCAAATGAACGGGTACCACCACAAGCGCATCAGCCTTTCCAAGCCCCCTCCAAGGGCGCTAGGTTCTCCTATACCCAAAGCCCCCTTTTCTCCAGCGGTGTTATGGTCGCTTATACCAGAAGCCCCCCCCCCACAGTATGTCTACCGTACCTGGGCCCCACTTCCCACCCACTCCACAGTATCCTGCACTCGACCAACATCTTAGTCTATCACTCGGCACTCAACAAGCTGCAGTCTGTACTCTACACCCCAAGGACAAGCACCCACCCAGCAGTCGCCCCGGTGTTTATCGCATTCCATGTAAATGCGGCCAAGCAGACATCGGAGAAACCGGCAGGAACCCTCCCCACCAGGCTCCAAGAGCACCGCGCGCAAGGCCATCGTCAAACATGCATACCCCTCGGACCACCGCATAAAGGAGGACGATACGCCCATGCGCAGCAAACTGACAAACCATAAACAGTGGACGGGGTTAATTCTGAGGTATTTTCTAATTGATGATTATTATGAATGATTCTTTATCAATGCAGGTAACAAAAACCTGGAACAGTTGGCAATGCCACTCGGTGCCCCATCCACCCTTGGCCACTCAACTGTGCGGGCGTACAGTTAAAAAAAGGAAAGACATGCAATCACGCTGAATTTGCCATTTTGAAAATTGGAACGAAAGTTTCGTGCGTATTCAATTACCAATGTCAGTTTAATTCAATTTCTACACTACCAGTGCAACTACCTGTACTTGGATGCGCTGATACCGTGAACTTTTCAAAAGTTATTGACCCCCGAGGAGTGGCCTACATGGAGTACACAGTGCTGGGGGCACTCAGTGGATTTGGTCACGGTTCAAACGCTTACCCAGGCGGATTTTCTGAGAAAGCGCCCGGGTCTCAAGCGGGGAGGGGGCGCTCCCCTTCCCCATCTTACGCCACCATTTGCCGTCAATAATGAAAGCGACAAATGCACTTCCGAAGAAAGGAGACTTTGAAGTGATTTTTTAAAGGCAATTTGATGTCTTTACAAGCAAAAAGGGCTTAACTGAACACTGTCAAGGTTGTTACTGATTGGTGGAAGAGACCGTTTAGGAGATTTGTTACCGCCATATCAAATTAATATCTAATCAACCTGTGATAATGCTCCAAGCAGGCCTGGACGTCACCAATATTTAAGATGCAAAGTGGACGAGTAAAGCACACTCGCTCCGCCAGCAAACCTCAGCTTGAAGATCTTCGACAGGTAAGTCAAACTTTTCTACTTTCCCTTTCCTCTGCCTTTGAGGTGGTGTGAACATCCATCGTTGTACCACAAATTTGTGCCGTAGCTGCACAATATACATACGTTCAATTTTGCTGTGCAACTTTTTAAATATATGAAATTTCTAGGACGAGAAATAATTATCAATGCTTAAACGACAGCTGTTTCTTTGTGGTATTATAGAAACCATAAAACAGTCGTCGAATTACTTCCACCCACCATTTAAAAAAGGTTTTGTCTTTTCTTCGTAGGAATTGGACAAAAAATCTCTCACAGTAAAACACTTTCCATTGCCTTCTGAAACAAAGTTTCTCATAGTAAACCGTGTTAAGTTAAGCAATGATGAGCCTTAACCGAAAACGATAGCTGAGTTCGGACGGCTTGTTCTTGCATGTTCACGAACATCGATAGATTTGTTGTTCGTGGGTTGGCCGCTCGATCGCCTGGAACAAACAACCGGTTATTATTGCTGCTACTTAGTGGCAAGTAACATGCATATGGCGACGTCCATTTACATTACACGAGAGTTAATGTTTGGACAGGATGAATTCTTCTCAGATTCTTGACTGGACATCGCCGCAATGCATCATTATCCACTTTTATCAGGAACATTCGTTTCTGTGTTGTGGAAAACAATTGATGTTAATTTTGCAA
This sequence comes from Acanthaster planci, assembly GCF_001949145.1. The sequence goes on from NW_019091361.1 coordinate 843,624, forward strand.
ATCTTCCCATCGTCCTTGGCCTTGGAGGCCATTTCTCTACTTTTTGTAACTGTTCAAAAATTTAAATCTCACGAGTTTTTGGTGGTGTGTGATCCTTTTCCGAGAACAGTGTTCTTGATTAGTGTTCCCGCATTGGATTCTACGCAGGAATAAGAGATGGCCAAGTACCTTTAAACAGGGATCATAAACTATTTTGATCTTCGATATGGAAGCGACGTCCTTTAGGTGCGTGCACAAGTTTATGTGCGTTCGGTGCACGGGCAGTAGCCGATTTTACGAAACTTTTCGCAATGGCGTATCTACATAGACTACATTTTCCTCTGAGTGCCACAAAATTGTGCGATTATGTCAATTTTATAAACATGAATACGAAATGTTTGATTTGGAATTGCTGATAGGCCTATGAGTTAACCCATGGTTTGCATCTCAATGGTCTAAGGGAAGAAACAACACCATGATTTGTTTATACACAGCTGTCCTCAAGCTTGGTAGACGTAAACGCTAGCAATGACTCTCAATGTCTCGGACTCTTATACTACAATGACTCTATTGTTTTCCAATGTAACGTCTAAAAGTAAATCCCCAAGTTCACGAGGTGTGTTATATTCGTTACTATACAGGAGGAAAACGTTGGTCATGGCATCAGTTGACTCATCAACCCCACTCCCTGATTTGAACGACAGTGACACAAGCTCGGGCATAGAGATAGTCATCGATCCTGTCTACGGCAAGCCCATGCAAAAAGGCATCGGCATTATCACCTTTGTCATCGTCGCTGTCGGTCTTGTGGCCAACTCGGCTGTCATCTATGTCGTAATGCGGCACCGTGACATGCACACCACTTCTAACTTTGCCTTCGCTAATCTGGCTCTTACCGACATTCTTTTGCTTATTTGTCAAGCGTTGTCCTCCACCCTTGATATTTTTGGCGTTGGTGTGTCGGTATTCCTCAACTGCTGGCCGACATTCTACTTTCGATACGTACGTAAAACTTTGTTCTTATTTATGTTTGAAGGTCTAGAGGGCGTACTCTGTCCGTTGATTTAAAGCTGGCGTTAAATAAGTGCTCCAAAAAGACCACATGGATTCCCTTTTCCGATTAAATGGACTGCTTTGAGTGGTATGGTAAAAATGGTAAAACTAATCTCTCAAGGTGATTCGTTGTAATCGGATGACCGATTCAAGTTCTTTTTTATGAGTTAAATATTTTAGAAATTCGTTTCAATGAGATACAAATTCAAATTTGGAAATCATGGAGCAGTAAATCATTAGAGTGGCCACCCACGGTATAGCCTTGCTCAAGGCGTTCGTCGTTAGCCACACAGTACTGGCTAGTCTTGCACCAAGACTGGTTTTACTGTTTTGGCCAGTGTACCTTATAGGCGACATACGCTGGCGAGCACGGCTTAATAATATTATACCAGTAGAGGACGCTATATTTATCAGGGGCGAACTGCTTAAAACCAGTCTTGTAGAATCTGGCAGGCGGCTGTGTCCGAATTAACTTGGCCGTGGCCTGAAATTATGCATGAGTCTGTGGAAGTGGCCACAGACAGTTCTCATAGGCTGCATCCGAATCACTCCGCTACGGCTGGAAATTACGCATGATTCTTGGGCAGTGGCTGCGGCCAGTTCCTTCCGACACGACCTGTATAAATAGAGTCGTGTGTAATTTCAAGCCATAGCCAAGTAATTTGGACACTGCTTTTACCCCCAAAAAAGTCTCATGCGCTCAAGTTACCATGAATAATTGCGCATGCACGCTGCTGCCGAAAACCACAGTTTCCATGGTACACGGTCTTCGGCAGTGCGTACGTGCAATATGGGCATTTCAGTGCACGAAATCTGTCGACCTAACGCGCGTTTGGAAACAGTCGACAGATTTTGAGCACTATGATTGGTCAAGAAATAATGTTTTGTTTTAAAGTATCTCATAAGAAAGAACTAGAGAACGTATATCTCGTACAAACGAACAACTCTGGAAAATGTATCTCATAAAAACGAAGTTGTAAAAATATATTTCATAAACATAAAATTCGAAAAACATACTTTCTTTGTTGAAAATTTGTACTTGATGGCACCACAGGGCTCCCGTTGGATTCTATCGTATCCAGCTCTGGAAGCTCTGGTACCCAACTCGAGATCTTGTTTTGTACTTATAAGGAAAGCTAGGAGTTCGCTACTTTCCTCCGACATAAAGCGAGCGAAACAAAAGCCATTTTTATAGTCTGCCGGGGACTAGCTCGCCTCGACAATTAGGTATTGAGAGTTCCAGTGCCGTTTCCACTATCCACCTCCAAACCTTGTGGTATAGTAGACGTATTAATCTTTATAAGTGCAACGCTACAAATAATTTTAATTAAGAGTAACAAAAAATCTAGTGATGAAGTATGAACCCCATTATAACAGCTCCTTGCGATGACAACTTATACCGCATATCCTATACTGAAGGTTAACTGCGCCCTCAATGCTTTTTGACGCTATTTTAGGTGGTTGGCGAGGCCACGGCTCTGACCTTGGCGATGATGTCATACGACCGATGGAGACTAGTTGCTTACCCACTGGAGGCCGTGAAACACGCCCGAAGACGCAAACGGGTCTTTCTGTTCGGTGTATTGATGCTTTGGACCGGTGAGGGACATCAAGGCGTAATTAAGTAGAAAAATAAGCAACCAAATACAAAACCAAGCAAAATGAAAAAAAAGTATATATTTTGAATTAATATTGTTTCGATGGGGGACAATATTTTGTTGACGCTTTTAACTCTTTGACTGTTCCTTTTTTCACCCCACAGCGTCGCTTGTCCTGTATTCTCCCGTCATCAAATACTCGATCAAGATCACAAGTGACCATTACACCTTGCCCCGCCGCTTCATCTATTGTACCATGTATTTCCCTTGGGAACTTGGGCAGGAGCTTTTCGAAACCTTTACTGTGACTTGTATGTACATCATTCCGCTGATCTTCATTTCTGTATGCTACCTGAAGATTTGGCTGAAACTTCGAGAGAAAAAACCAGGCCAGGATGGGGACGGCATAAACTCCAGTTCTCAACGCATGCGCCGAACTCTCCGTTTAATCTTAATCGTAATCGTAGTTTTTGCATTGTCGTGGTTGCCCTATCGAATACTTATTATTTGGTTGGTATGGGATCCCAATTTTCTGGCAACTGCAAGCATTTTTCAAATCTGCTTAGCTGTTTCGAATGTAATCATTTACATGAACAGCGTCATCAACCCTTTCATATACCCGTTTGCCGGTACCGGTTTTAGGAAGCACATTCGTTGCTTGCGCACCCGAGAACAGACGCTTACATCAAGAACAACCAAGATATCTGCCGTGGCAGCCTCATCTTCGGTTAAGAACACAAACGTGATGAGTCTGAGCGTAAGCTGTCAAACAGCACCCCAGATGTAACACGGCTCTCTTTGCTTAACTTAGTCACGAAGTGTGCCTAGAGTCGAATCAAGTTCAACTGTACCTCTGTCAAAGACAACGTCAATGTCCTAGCCAGGCATGTCACTGTGATACCTTTCCTGGGAATTCCAACAAAAAGAATACCACGGTTCTTATGTTCTACAGTCACTGTTTGCTTGCATTACAGCACGTACATGCATTTACACTGTTAAAAATTGTGTTGTGCTCAATGCGTTTTCTGTGAAATGTATCAGAAATTAACAGAGAATCTTTGTAACGGGCGTAACAAATCAATTGTAAATCATTGTACAGTGATTTTTGTGTGTTACAACAAAATGTTTTGTAAATTTACAGTTTTCCTCTGTAACATGAATTAACATAAATTTGCATATTGAATTTGGTGAAGAAAACCAGTTTCATAAAGTTTTTCTCGTGTTTCCCGTTATTGCGAGAGGCAATGTTTTTGTGGAGCGAGAATTTTAGTGTAAGTCATCTTGTTTGCCAAAAAATAAGAACTGCAAACAATTATGCCATCCAGCCAACTGTGACTTAATTTGAAAGAAAAAGCGACGCACATATAAGCGAGCTGCGTGCCATTATAGATTAGTCTAAGAGCAACCGTGATCACACTGCAGCTATCAGGTGAGGACCTGTGTTTGAACATATTAGGCCGCAATAAAAATGAGCTTCTGTACATTAACATGACATTTGTAATAACAATTGACATAAGATTCTATGTAAATGTACATAAGTGTTTATTACTTCTGCATAGAGAAAGCATGAGTATGCCAGACCAGATCGGACCAGATGAGGAAAGACTTCTTTTCGTATATGGCATTTTCTGAAACAAAAAGATAGAGATAATAATTTACTCTCAACCATTGGCTAACAGGAACGCAACTTTAACGTCAGCACACTAACATCAAAGTCTAGACCGCAACCATTGACCCTGGCATAGATGCTGTACATCATGGCTAATGATAGGTTAACCAATGATGCTATACCTCGATTAAGTAGGATTGTTCCGAAAAGACAAATTGACCGTCGTCGACTGGTGTGTAGGACAGATGAGCACGGTTGGACTATGACCGTCTATCGAACTTGTTGGTTGCGGTAGATCGTCCTATGAGGCTGCTACACCAATTAAGCTTTTTACACTGCCAGTTTGTGAGAGTCACTGAAGTTTAGAGTTATGGCTAGACTACTTCAACACAAGCATAAATTTGTCAAATCTGAAGTACGCCAACACATCAAATGACTCAGATGTTTTCTTGTAATTCATTATCATTCAAGACTGCAAGACACGCCGTAATTAGCAGTACCAAAAAAATTCAATGTAGCGTAGCGGGGATGAAAGTGGGGCAGTGAAATACTACTTGTTTGCACTCAGATTCATGTTTAAAATGTTCAATGCTCTTAACTATGCGTAATAATGTTGCTTTTACATTTTTATCACGTGACAGACACCTGGTTAGTTTTGATGCACTAAATGTACCTGCGCAGGATCTTAAATCAGTTATAAAAATCAGATGAAAATTATTGTTTTTGAATATTCGGAAAACTTCTCTGAACAGTAACATGGAATATCTGCGGAAATATCTACCATCATCTTTCTATAAAAGGCAATCTTTTATCTGTCTCAGTAAATAATACTGCATCTAACTGTTCATCGAAATACTCAAGCTCAATACGGGTGATTCACAATAGTGCACCTTCAAGAGTTTGCAATGCGTTGGCCAACCACAGTGCGCAAATTAAATATGTCGACCCAATGCAAACTGTGGGAGGCGCACTATTGTGAATCGCCCGTATTGCAGCAATTTGTCTTTTCATGAAAACATTTTCAAGGGGGAAATCAAATTCAATCAAATTCAATTCTGGACTTTGACAGCTTTTTCTTTACTAGAAACAAAGAGAACCACCAGTTTAGATGGACAAATGCACATCACCGTATAAATATTATACACGTGCTTATCTTTAAAGGCCGATTTGGTTTGACGCCAGACTCATAAGTGGATACAGCCCTGCTGGTCCTGAGAGACGATTCTGCATACACGTATTTGTACTGTAATCTTCGCACTACTGTCTTCTTTGTTATTTGAATCAAGTAATTCTATATTAACACGAAATTAACTTGTGTTACTAATTATCACTAACCACAAATGTATGAATAAAAATCCTGGACGAAGGTAAATATACCCAGCTTCGGTTAATTATTGAGCCAACTTGATGCTGTATGTCTGAGGTTTTGGGTTTACTAAAACACGCACAGTGAAGAGAGTACGACTTGTCACTTGTCAAAAAATAGGCCCTGTGCAGCGGAGGGTTATAACACTGGCTCTCATGTTATTTTCAGTCGCAGTGATCATGTTCTGGGGCAGCTTGGACTACACGCATAATGTGTAGCTATACAATGAATTTCGGGACAACCTTTCTTAAACTTTGTGTTCTTCTTCAAAGTACAAAAATTCTCTTACATTCCTTTTCGGTTAAACGCGTTGAAAAGTGCACGTCTTGTTGCTATTCACATGAACAAACCCTCAAAATGAGACAGGTTGGCGTAGTATATCTTTCCTGGCCTTCCACCTCTGCGGTCTGGGTTCGAATCCGGCTCGGTCCCTACGCAGGGTTTTCCTCCCACGTCTAAAACTGAATATTTCTTCTTTCAATGTGTTCTTCGCTCATTAGGTCGTATGAATAAAAACTAGCAAATGCTATGAAGTTCAAGCAAACACCAAAAGCATTTACTGAGAAGTCAAACCATTAAGAATAAGCAAATGCTTGAATTTGTAGGAATAAAATGTTTCTTTCACTGTTCAGCATCTACTAGTAAAAATATTAGCAAATGCTTTACGCTTGTGGCTGACTGCACAGCCGAATAGTTTTGCACAATGGGGCTTCCATTGTCTGCACGTACAGACGCATAGTGCAGCACGGTGCTGTATCTTGAGACCTCAGCATAGCAGATAAGCTCCATGGCAGTAATTTTGATCGCAAAAACCTTGATGAAAAAAATTGCTCTGCCACTCTCAAATCGGTACAGCTGCCTGCATCTGGTTTCTTGGGATTCCCTCCTTAAGGCATACAGCTTTTCCTTTCGAATGACATACATGAAGGCTGCCATTTTAAACATTAGCAAATGCTCCTCGTTTTCAAGCTTGCCCTGACCCAGTCTTGAAAAATGTCAAGTAAATACTCCAATTCTGTAGAACGTACTCATTTTTATTCATACAAAAGGAAACAACTGCGAATTGTCAAGCACAAGCTTAAAAAGTAAAAGTGAATACTTTTACTTTTTAGAAATAGTACTGAAGCAAAAGCCTTTGCTTCCTTAGTATTCATACAACACAAGTAAATGCTTCGAAAAAGGTAGTAAAAGCAAATGCTACTTTTTATTCATACGGCACATTATCAGTCTCTAATTGGCGCTAAATGCGCTGTTGGATGAACAGATATTATACACGGCGATGATTTATTCAAGAAGACTGAATTCTCCTCTACAAAAATGCAGGACTTTGTTGTGTACAAATCAATGCAACATGAAGGTTTCCTCCTGGAATTATATCATAGTTTTGCTCATGAACATGGAAATCCTCAGCAAAAAACCCTAAGCAGTAAAAGCGGTGAAGTAGTGAAGCAAAACTTTACAAGATGAAAAGTTGAAAACAATGTGACCAAGTTAGTGGGAGAATGGAAAAAAATCACTTGGACTGTTTTACAGGTTGCTCTCGAGATTTTTTTTTTTTTTAAACTAGGGCTCTGAACAGAAATTCTGAACATGTATTGGATCCGATTATTGAACAAGTTTCTTGGAAAGACAAGAATTTATGGTGAAAATTGTGCGACTGACATAAACTCGGCGAAAATAAATCTAAGGGGACAGCAAGTGAGAACTAAGGGAAGACAACTGAGAACTAGGGGAAAACACAATTTAGAACGGGGGGGGGCAAGGCTACCAGAAGATGAGGGATCTGCCAGAAGATTATTGAAGGGGAAGGATCTACAGCATTCCAGGCTTCGTATTGGCAGAAACGGTATTACGCGCTAGAATCTTGTCCCCCAAGACCAAATTGCCGTCGGCCACAGCCACTGGTCTGGACTCAACTGATGCAGCAATAGCTTTTACAATCAGAAATACAACCAAGGAGGAAATTATCGCGGCTATAAACCAAGGAAACACAAAAAAAAAAAAACGAAGAAAGAAGAGCACTCTACGTGACTCCTCTTACGACGGCATGTGCAGGGATGGCTGTCTGGCGCTGCACTACGCCAAAACCGGCACATGCTTGGCTGGGCATCAACAACACAGTTTGCCCAGGCTACGTAAGAAAGAAAGTCGTAATACATGTGGGAAGTACGTAACGAATGGAATTCGTAGTGCTCGAAACTCGGTCGGTTACAATACGATTATATGCGACACAAAGGTACAAAGGTTTTTTCAAGCAAATTGATTGCAGCTACCCTTAAAGACGTACACGCGTTATGTATGATTCCTACTGCAACCAATCATTTACTGCGTCTTTGGGTTATTTTCCCAGAGACTGGGAGTAGACTTGTCACTGGAGACTGGGATTAGATTTGTCACTAACCCCTCCCCCTTTCAAAGTCTACATCAGCGGGCAAAAATAACGACGGAGGTCTTTAACCCCCTCCCCGTACGGTTTGTACACTCTTAAAATGATGAAAACTATGGACAGCCCGCAACTTGTTCACAGAAACTGGCATAAACGAATTCACTCGTACAATAAACGTGTGAAATGGCTCTTCAACCAAAATGATTGAATCACGTGGA